>WEIV01019668.1:7499-76620 GCA_013390005.1 Calyptomena viridis | reverse complement strand
ATTTTTCCTGCAGGGGAAATAATGGCTTCTAATCCCAGGTGCCAGCATTACAGCTCTGCTGGCAGCTCTCTGCAGTTAGGTAATCATGCCTGCTCCTGGTTTTATGCAGTTCTCACACTTAGAGGATAAAGTAAAGAATCCAATCAGGTTTAGTTCTTACGACTCTTCCCAGGAGCTCTACCTCCTGGAGTGAGCTTGTTCTTGCTGAGAACTTAATAGCTGACATCTCTTTTCCTCTGTGTTGTCACAAAGGAGTCCTAGACAGACCTGGATTCAGGAGTCTTAATCACCTGAGTTTTGCACAGACTACTTTACTTGGGCACACACATTCAGGTGCTTATGAGCATGTGAATATAAGGGTGTGAGTGAATGAAATCAGTTTTATTTTAAGATGAAATCAGCTTCTCACNGTGATGTGTCACTGGAGGCTGCTGGACAGAATTAAAAGCAGCATTTTTCATTACTTTCCTACTATGTTAATGGCAACAATTAGTTCCCATCTACTCCTTGGTCTGTTTTTTTACCACAACTTGTGCCATACATTGGATATGCTGTGGTCATGCTGGGTCAGTTATACCATGACTTAAATAAGTGTGGATAAAAAGAGAGTTCCTTGTATTTGGTATCGATGTCCAGACTATAGTTAAAAAAATTATGCAAGCCAGCAGGACTGAGTGCTTTGTATGAATTTAAAAAGATGATCCTAAAACGGTGCCCTACAAGTGATGTGACCAAGGCTTTCAGTTTCCCAACTACATGTTTCACTTCTGAATTGAAGCTCCCTGCTTAGTAAGTAATGCTCATGGTTGATATGTACCTTCTAATAAAAGCAGACACTAATCTGAAATCAAAAGTGACTACATGACTGGGCTTTCACTTTTCAGTTATATTCAGATTACTTTCTTCCTTACAGATCTTGAGTATTATTTCAACTGCAGGGTTATCTACAGTGTGCTGTTCTCCCAAATAAGTTGACATGATTTGCACTTTGGAGGTTCACATTCAAGACTTTGGATGGTGATCTATAAATACATGCTCATTTATGATGTCTTAGTTTTCTCTCTTTTAAATACTTTTAATAGTAGAAAGAATATTTTTTGATGTGAAGAATCACTGTAGTTGGCACTAATATTGAAAAGATCACATGTCAAATAATGGATGTCAGATCCACTTAAAAAGTTGCAGTCTATATTTTCAAGGAGTTTGAAGGTACTGAAAACTGAGAAGAAGTAGGATCTAAGTCAAGGGATCTGATGGTTTGCTCAGGAGGAATGACAGAGTGGGTTTGAATTGATTTTCAGGGAGGTGATAGAAGTTGCGGCTGAAGGAGAGTGACGAGACACTCTGTTCCCACTTTCCTGTCTCCTGAGTATATTTTTTCTTTGTAGATTATTAATATTGCCTTGACCTGAAGCTTGATTGCTCCATATTGAGTGAAGGAACAACCTTATCTGTCATGGTTGAGTATATTGATATTTCACTGGCATGACTTCAGCTCTAGCCAAAGTCCTGTGCCACCCTGTCCTTAACCCAGCAAAACTGGTCCAGGGTCAGCCTTTGGTTCTAAAGTCCTGGTTGAAGGAGTTCTCCCGACACGGGGAGACAGCTCCCCCCCTTCCCTCCTAGTATAATACTGAACAGCTACAAAAGCAAAGCTTAGAAGATGTCAGTGAACGTCCTCGTCCGATTCACTTCATAACATTAACAGGAGAAATCTTTATACTCAAGAGTCAAAGAGGAGTAGTAAACAAATACAAGAAAAATGTTTACAATTTGTTGAAATGAAATGCATTGGCAAAAGTACCAATTATGTATTTTGTAGAACAAATCTATGAGGAACACTGATTGCAAAAGCTGTCTCTCAAAGTGGAGCTGTGCCAACGTCTCTGTAGCCATGTTGAAATTGGGTTGTCTCAAAATGAACCAATATAGAACTTCAGAGCAAGTGCATCTGTGCTAATTATAGCTGAGGGGAGAGTGTCCCAAACAGATGTGAGTCAAATTTACACCTTCCATTTTCCTACAATGTTTATTGACTACCTTTTTATTTTTCTGTGTCACAATTAGAGACTTTCAGATTTAGGGTTCTGTAACAAACCCAAACTTTCCTTTTAGGTTTTTTGCTTGCATTAGAGATTACATTACTTTTTATTCTGTAACGTCCCTCAGACATGCAACATTCATGTACTCATGACAACAGTACATGAGCACAGTTATTGCTACTTTGAATTTGTAATCTGAGTTGAATTTGGGTTCCTAGGGTGGAATTGTCCAGCTATAGAGAGCCACTTTCACTATAGCACCGGCAGCGCTAATTCAGTTTGCTGTGGTGG
This sequence comes from Calyptomena viridis, assembly GCA_013390005.1. Lineage (NCBI taxonomy): Eukaryota > Metazoa > Chordata > Aves > Passeriformes > Eurylaimidae > Calyptomena > Calyptomena viridis. Next base: position 74,287 of record WEIV01019668.1, on the reverse strand, counting down.
CATCTCCTTTCTACTGCTCAAAGTATATATAAGGAGTATTGCAGATGGGAAGAATAGTTCTCAGTGTGGTCAGATCTGGCTGGAAGTGGCATTGGTTGCTCATTAGGTCATATTCAAGTTGTGTAAGGTGAAGTCTATTTAAATTGAACAGTATATCCTTCAATCAGTGTTTCTCTTGTTCATCTGTCATTCACCATACATGGTGTTGTGCTGAGCTCTGGTTCATGGGCAGGACTCTGCTGTGTTTGTGGATGAACAGCTGTGCTCTGCCCTGCTAGTGGCAGCCTGAACTCACAAGGGAGCTCTTGGATCCTCAGGCTGTTTCTGAGTGTGATATTTTCTTCCCGTGAAAAGCTGCAGGTCACTCTTAGTGAAAGAAGTAGGGTTTGCATCTTGCATGCATCTACAAAAACTTTTAACAGAAACCTGTCTTTGATGTTCTCGATTCTTTCTCAGATTGGGTTTCTTCAACAGATTGAGACTGGACACTTACTTCTCTGTGTGCACACTTCATGCCTTGGGGAGATAGCCAAAGTTTGTATTCAAGTGATGGTATTTTGAAAAAAGCTATTGAATTTGCATCTGAGAAAGGTTTACGTCTGGAAACTTGCCTCTCTTCCAAAGGACTTCAGGAAGAACATGCAAACTTGGAGCGAATCAGCTTGATTTTTGCAAAATCAGCACTTGATGGGTGTTCTGCAAGGTCCAAATTCATGCCCTGATTTGAGTATTATCGGTTATGACAGTATTTTTTTTACATTTTGATGTCATGGGGCTTTGAACGTCTTAGGATGCTTGAAGTACAGAATCATAGAATGGTTTGAGTTGGAAGGGACCACAGAGATCACCTATCATGGGCAGGGACACCTTCCACTAAACCATGTAAATGAGAACAACTTAACTTACGGAGCTGTTGAAGGAGGGGTTGGGGAAGAGGTTTTTTAATTACTTAACTTGTGGCTTTTTTTTAAAACCCAAATCACTTTTTATTGGCTATTATATTCCATTTATAATCTAGATTTATGGATTTATAGCATGTGTGTTTTATCAGGTAGTTTTGTGACTTTCTTTTCAAATCTATGATAAGGGAGGTGAGGAAGTTCAAAGCTGTAACCATCCTTAAAAGGTATTTCGGGGACGTTTTATAGCAAACTGCTGTGACTATCTCATAAATTAAGTATGACTGGATGGAGGCAGGAGTTGAACAAGACTTCTAGGTGCTACATGGAATATCATTGCTGTTATAAGGGCATAGCATTTTCCCCTGAGGCCTCACTGAAGGCTCCTTATTTTGCCTTGGCAACTACATTATTTTTCCTCCTCATTGAAGGCTCTTTACTTTGCCTTGGCAACTACATTATTTTTCCAAGCACTTCGTTATTGCCCTCTTGTTTGTTACCATCACTTCTGGAATGGATTTTCTAGCTGTTCCTTAGCTGCTCAATTGCAAAGTCAGTATTGCTTATACCACTTTCTATCCAGCATAAGCTGATCCAGGTGTCTTTGCTCACAGGAACTTTTCTGATGCCTGTGCTTCAAGAGCAGTAGTAAACAATTACTCAAGTTAGATTCTTTGCTTAATTTAGATTCTCAAGACGATGCTGAATTTGGCAGTAAAATAAAGCCTCATCATAGTATTATGTCACTAAGGTGTCAGTACTGGAAAGTGATGTCTGTTGAGATTGTTTCCTGAAGTTCCCTCTCCCAAGAGAGTTTTTTATTTTATCACTCTCTAGCAAATACAGTTTGAGTTACTAGCTTTGTGTGTTACCACTTCAACAATATTGGAAAGTCTCACCACTCTGTGACACGTTGAGGCTGGGAAGTATGATTATCAGCTTTGCAGGAGGAGAAACAACTGTGGTAGGACATGGATCATGCCACACATTATCTTCCTTATCTTTTATTTTTCCAACTGCTGCTTTGATATAGCAGATTTTCTGTGGTGAAAGTCTGCTTCTCAAACCAGCTCTTAATATGGGGTGGGAATTGACCTTCTCTAAGGACTTGGGATTTGTCAGTGGGGAAACAGGAGTGATGGAAATCCTGTACTGGTTTCTGCAGTCAGAATGCTGGATTGCTCTTGTCTGTCAAATCCTTGGAGACTGCTTCCACTGTGTAGATCTTAATCTTATTTAATCGTATGACAAACTTTATAGTTATTTACCATCATTATAGCATCACAGGTTTTTGTTGGAAGGGACCTTAAAGATCATTAGTTCTGACCTCCCTGCTGTGGGCAGGGACATCCATCTTGGCTTTGAACAATTCCAGAGATGGGGCACCCACAACTTCTCTGGACAACCTGTTCCAGTGCCTCACTTTCCTATTTTAGTAAATATTTTAGTATTTACTAAATACTAAAGAATTTAGTAATATTCATAGGTACCACACATCATGATTGTTAATGCTTTAGATCATAGTCTTTGATTTTTTTGTTTTGTAGAAGGAAGACCTTTCATTCATTTAAATTCTCAGTACTCTTCCTACATATTTAAAAGCCCTCAGAAAATGTGGAGCTGATGTAAGGTACTTCATGATAGCTGGAGGTCTGTTTTGAGATGTGAGGGAATGTTAGTCATACATAGCCAACAAAAGTTCAGGCACTGACTTTAAAATATTCAGTCTCTTGCAGAGGCTGTGTAAGCTGCATAGGTGACACTCTTGTTTCAGCTTTGTTCAGTAGTTCTGTAGAAAATGGAGACAATATCTTATGACAACAATAAATAAATGGTACTTTTGTAATCTAATAGATTCCTTAGTTAACTTAAATTCTTGGTTATAGGTAGAACTCAGTACTGATTTTTTCTGCATATTCCATACGCATGTTCTCCAATTTTAACCTGTGTAATAGTAAAGACATGCTTATATAACTGCATGCTTGGCAAAATTCTTAATTGTTTAATTTTAAACACTTGCAATTCTGTAATAGATGATTTTGAGGGAGCTGGTCATTAAGGTAAGCAAGACTGCATTTTTGTTTTCAAAGGATTTCCTATTGGATCAGAATTGTGGGTTATTTTAAGTATAATTATTTTGAGGATCTTGTTTCCTCAGTTTATAGAAGTGATTTAAATAAAATGGGAAATATTTGATAGTGCCAGTTAAGCAGGGAAGAAAAAAAAAAGCTTCTTCATTCTGGTAGGCTTTCCAAGTGTTATTTAAAAATATTTTTCCAGAGTTGGGAAATTCTCTAAAAATGGTTTTGTTTTGTTAAAGCAGGAAATAATTTGGAAGCATTGAGAAGAAAAGATAAGTGAGAACATCTCTGAGAAATGAAAGTGAATACAAAGTGTGTCTTCCTACACAGACGTTATCTACATTATGGTGAAAGAGTTTTTGTTCCAAATGTTGCTCTCCTCCCAGTGTCTTTAATTTCTGATTGCAGTTCTTGATTATGGGATCACTTTTAGACATTTACTGGAGTAAATATGTAAGGGAGGCACTATTTTTGTTACACATTGCTTAAAGTTGCTTCATAGTTAGAATGCAGTTTACCTAACATTTCTCAGTCATGTAAACATTTGGACAAGTATTCATAGTTCTGAAAAACTCAAAATCATTTAGCTGATAAAAGAAAAACTTACCAGAAGAAATTGATTCTTTCCCAGAACCTTGCAGCAAGGAATGTTCCAGATCCCTGAAACACAGCATTTGAGTTACAATGATCATCACTTGTGCTGCAGAGGTCTTCTGGAGAATGAAATTAGTTAACTAAGTATTTTTTTGTCTATGTTTCCACCGTTTGGATTATGAGTTTTTTCAGTTTCAGGAGGAATAGCAGCTGCGTGTTCTTCTCACATTATGTATTCTTGTTTTTGAAGTTGTCATTATTTCATAAAATATAAACCACAGACCATCATGAAGACAAGATAAATAGAAAAACTGGTTTTCTAATCAGGAAAATTCTGTTTGACTCAATATTGAGATAGGAAAGGGAGAACAAAACCCCCAATATGTATATATCAAATATGTACCAAATTTTCATTTTTATTAAAAAACCTAAACCCGTTTTTTTCACTGGGGAGAAAGAAAGCACTGAAATAGGTTTTTTTGTTTGCTTTTCCTCTAACTAGCAAAATATTTATCTGTGTTGTCTGTATGTTACCAAACATATGGCAGACAAAGGATAAGATACAAAGAAGGATACATATCACTTCATGTTTTCTGCACATTCCCATAATTTTTTGAAGTGGAGTTTTTTCAGAACACGAGTTTTCTGAGTGCTCCTGGTGTAGGGAGGATATCTGGCAGATCCTGCCTGAGAGGTCGCTTCCGTTAGCATGGGTGGAATATAAGAACATCCACATTTGGGAGTGGATAAAAAAATCCAGATGTGTCAGTCAGCAGTAATTTGGACTCATCATGGAGAGTGGAAGGTGAGTGTGACTGGAAATGGGAGAGATGTAGGTGGAGACAATATTGAGCAAAGCTGATGACATGAGACCTTCACCTTGGCAGTGTGAGCCAGTGAAGGCTTCTGGAGCAGCCTCAGCCTGACAGATTCAAGGGGACATTTTATGTCAGAGCAATGTGGTTTCAGTAAGGAGTGTACCTGTAGGGCTACTTCTTTTTCTGGTTTATTTCCACATGAAAAAAATTACAATTAAAAAAAAAGAAGTAATTTCCTTTAGCAGACTTCCATCGAGTAGGAGGTCAAAACACATTGCTGTTCTTATCAATGCTGACAATTTTGTCAGCAATTATGCAGAATTTCTGTATCTAACAGAATGTTTCAGCCCTCGCTGGGGTGCACCTTTTGCTGTGTAGGTGTGGTAGGCACATTAAAGGAGCATAAAGTTGCCCTACATCTAAAAATAGAAGTTTCTGGCAGAGCACAAATGGAAACCTGCGTCATACATTTTTATTTGAACAAAATTAACTGTAAATCAGATATGGACATAAGAAAGGATTTGTCTTAAAATTAACACAGGGTTTCTGTGTGAAGGAATGAATCTGTAAATCATGTCTGGACATAATGAAAGGTTTATTTTCAAAGTGTTGTAGGCAAACGCAGATAATACTAATGCAATGCCAAGTATGTAATGCCTCTTTTAAAAAATCTAGCTGAAATTTCTTATTTGTCTGGAAAAAAAATGAATTAAAATACAGCATACCTTGTTGGTGATTCCCAGTACCTGCCTAGTACTGTTCCTGCATGATAAAAAGGCCATCTGTTATTAGCTTAGCTATGGCTATCTCAAAAAGTTCCCAGAGGCATGTGGGGCTGTGCTTTAAAAAGACCTGTGCTGTATCACTTAATTAAAAAAAAAATCTAGACAGTCATCCTTGCAGCACAATCAGTGACTTAACATAGTCTTGCTTTGTGTCACTCCATTAAATGCTTAACAGCCAAGTTAAAGGCCTAAATTCCTTTAAAAATCTGGACCAGTGTGTATGGACCTACCAAGAAGATATGGCATAGCCATGGAAGTGTTTGGATTTATGAAAACAAGCTGCTGGCTGGTGAGTGCCCACACACACGGCCTGTAGCACACGTGGCAGCTGCCATGTGCTCAAGGGCAGCTTTTGTGAAATGCTGGGGGTGTGATGTAAATCCACACCCTGCCTCAGCTTACAGCAACTCATTTCATAGTCATGTCCTCACATCTTTCTATCAAGTAGAATTTTTTGTGGTAAAAGAACAACCTGAACCTTCTTTTTAATGTAATTCTGATGAACACATGGAGAGTATGTGCAGAAGAAAATATGTTCCAGTTTTGACGGATTAAATAAATCTACATTAGTTCTAGTGATCCCTGGGTTCACCAGGACTAATTGGATGGTTCCTGGGTTCTGCACACCAGGAGATACCTATGAAAAATCTGGGCTTTGGTCAGGAAAGATTTCCTGAGAATGGGACAGAAGCATTTGAGCACATGCTGCTATTGTTATGAGCACATCTGAAATATATGTGGATCTCAGGCATCTTCACAACAGAGCAGTGTAGATTTTGATGAGAGGCTTGATTTTATTTTTACTACCTCTGAATAAAAGAAATTGCTGGCTCTCAACCTGCTTGCAGTGACTGTGCACATATTGTAGGGTTGGTCTGTATTATATGCAGAGGGGCCATTTGTCAAGGCTTTCTAGATATGTGATAGCCCCATTGGAGTAGCAGTTTCTGACATCCAGAAAGCACAGAGAAATGGACAAACAGTACCTAGAGGGGAAGAAAAGGGGAAGAGGGTCTGTGTGGGCAGAAAGACTCAGAAGTTTGGTGACTACCTCCTGACTGCTGCATAATTTGTTTTAATCGATAAAGCACTACAACTACTTTAAAGGTTCAGATGTTTGGCCTATTCACTACTTTCATTCATTACTTTCTCAAAGCCAAACTTCAGCTTTGTACCAAGGGACAGAAACCATGGAATACTTTTGATACTGCCCTTTTCCTTTATGTTATTTTGGTTTCAGCTGAAGACAATATTTGTGACTTAAGATTTCTGGTTAAACCTGTACTTTCCCATTTTGATTATTTGTGATGTGATGCTATAGGAACATTACCATGCCTTCTCGACTGGTCCTCCAGTTGCTAGACCCAGGTAGGAATGGTTAAGAGTATTAGAGCCCAACTGGAGAAGAAAGACACAAACATTTTTCTATTTGAGTAATTGCAGTTGTTTAAGAAGAAGCCAGAGATCCACTATCTTATATGAAACAGAAAAGGTGGGAAAAAGAGGAATTATATTGTAAAGTTTGATTTCAGAAACATTCTGTGAGTCTCCTGTATTTTCTGGGGAGACTAAGAGGTGTGAGAGCATGTGACTGGACTGAATATGGGCCTTAAGAAGCCAACTCTACCCATTACTTTTATTACTTATTATTTTGACTACACAGAATTGCTTTTCCTTTTTTCCCTTTATTTGTTTATTTAGGTTACACCAGTTCAGCCTGCCTTCAGTGTATATATTTACCACCCCACATTCAAAATAACCTCTTAGTAGTACTTGCTTAAATGCCAGTTTCTGAGAATATTCCACCTATACAAATTGTTTGCAATAATAAGAACAGTGAGCAAATGCATAAAATGAGAACACACATTAGATGGATTTGTTTTTAAATTGGATGGAAAATATTTACGGGATTCATTGTTCTCTAACTGAAAAAGCTGCTATTTAAATCCTGTTTGTCTTCATCTTCAGTAAACATTTATTTCTGAGAGCCTTCAAGCAGTGTTTTTCTTTATATAAGATGCTCAATCCAAATGCTGATGTTTTCTGCTTAATCACCTGCCAGAGCCCTCATTACACTTTTTCCTTTGTTCTAATTGTCGTGTTTGGGAATATTCTGATACAAGGGTGTGCAGGTCAGCCAGTGTCAGTAATCTTGTCCAGTGCTTTGACCATTTGGAGTTCATCCTCAAAGTGCTTTGAGGAGATGTACTTTGCTCACTAAGAACTTAATTTGGCCTATTTCTATCTGTACTGTCCTTGTTCGTGCAGCCTGAAATGCCGTGGCTGCATTATTGGCACTTTAGAAATACAGAAGTATTTCTCCCTCAGAGCTGGAGCTAAAATGACTCCTCAGGATCAAACCTACCATGTTCAGTGGCAGTGGTATATTTGATACATTGAGGATGTTCTGAAAGGCAGTATTTATAAGGAGAGATCAATATACTTTATCAGACCACCAGATATAGCTCGGAAAAAAGCAGAATTGCTTTAAGGAAGAGAAGTGCTTCTTCAGTCTCTGGAAGTTTGTTACAGCAATAAACTGGTTGAAAAAACTCAAAATATTGATTCTTTCTAAAAACGCATTTGCCTTGTGCTTTGAAAAAGGTTAATGACCTTCTTCTGAGGACATCTCTTACTCCACTCAAATAATTGCTCTAACTGGAAGTATGACTTGTCTGAATTCACCACATCAAGAGGGGAAAATGATTTTACCTCTATATGGATTCAGATGAAATATTAGAGTTGTTATGAATGTCTCATTAGCATCAAGTGCCCTAAATTTGTGTCTGATTCAGTTTTTTGGTTGCTATTTCGAGATGCTCTTCAGAAGATGTTGGAAAGAACTTGAAGAAAAGTAGTGTGCTGTTTGCTAGTGCAGATGGTGGGCTGTGGGAGTCCAGAGATGAGAACAGAGATCCTAATTCACTCCTTTCTTTCACCTGCACAGGGTTTTGCCTTCTAAGACATGGCATGGGGTCTGCTCTTTTTTTAGGGAGTTATTGCTATGTTTCCATAGCCTGTATGAGCAGTGCTACCTTGGAGATAAGTGCTAGTCAGGTGCAAAGAGAGACAAGCCAATTTTCCTGTTGCAGAAATGCTGCTGTGCTGGAGCTCTTTCTTCCTTCACATCTCATTCACCTTTATATTGCTGCTGTATCTGGAGGAATAAAATACCCTTCAGCTGCATCTCTTTGCTGCCCCCAAAAAAGAAAGATTGGGAAAATAATGCTGGACTCATTGTAGCATCCTTTCCTGTCAAGATTATTGTATAATGTGTGCTGAAAGATAGTTTGGACCAAAGCAAATGGGATCGGTTAGACATCCATCACTTGGTACAAGAATACAACTGAATATTGGACTCAATATCTACTCATCCAGTAAAAATCTCTGACTGCATTAAAATGTGATGTTTGGGATGGATGAATGATTCCCTCAGTTAGAAGTTCTTAATTAAAAATATGAGCAGCCTTTCTATAATCAGGAAACCAGGAAATACAGCCTAAGTGCCAGAACTGTTTCAAAGGGAAGAATTTGATTGCCCATCACTCTAATAGCTTTAACTGTTCTAAATAATTTCAAAATCTGTCTTAATTGATTTCTAAACTTTTTAGGTTACTGTATTTGTTAATTTAGTCATCTTCTATATAAATATTATTCAAAATAAGGTGACTAAAGAAGCTGGTAGAAACAATAGGCAACCTCAGCCTCATTGTAAGGCTTGCTTTGAAAATATTTAATAATTAAAGATGAGTGAGTGACTTGTAATTGCTCATTTATGATGCCTCATCTGGATTTGCTTTTTCCTGTGAAGCTTCATTTGGACCTAAATTAATTAGATGACTAATTAAAGGAAGGCCTTTGATTTGAGATCAGGAAGGCGTATTTGCATGGAGGCTACACCCTCTTCTTTATCTGACAGCATCCTTGAATATTAGCAACATGTAATAGTTAGGTGTGTCAAGTTATGAGATGGTTCATCTTCTTTAAGTGGTCTCAGAGGTGAGGGTGGAGAATGAATATTCTCCAGGGGAGGCTGAAGACAGTAAGATGTATCCTCAATTCCTGGTGCTTCCTCAGAATTCGTAACTGCTGATGTTTAAGTTCTTGAGCTCTGCAACATCCCTGAAGTGCAGACATGAAATAAAGGTTAGGATTGTGAGCAGAAACATAGCATGTGCATGAAAGTAATGTTAGCTGTGTTGGGGAAGTAGTCCAAAATCAGTTCATTTTATAGAGGTAAACCCAAAATCTTTGGCATGCCAGTCAGAGCAGCACTTGTGTCTCTTCCACCTCTTTTGTACCTTTTATTGTGTCTCAGGAAGTGTAAACACTTGGCCCCTCCTGTGATTGATAAAGGTAATGAATTTTGAAAATGGAGCCCCAAACACCACAAGCTTTATGAATAACTTGTTCTAGGAGAGGACTTTGTAGAATTGCTAACCACTGTTGATCCAGTGTTGAATTTGTGATTGAAACTACAATATTTTTTAGCTTTGATTTTGGATTGCAATCCACCTATAGGTGAGTTTAAGTGCATCCTGAAAACAAATTGCTATTAATTATAGAGCAGACTCAAAAATACAGTCATGGCCATGGCTCCCTAGATTCTGTAACTGCATACAGAAGTGGCAAAACTTTCTTGGGATGTTTTAGCAACTCTTTGATACATGTCAAATGGACAGTCCAAACACAAAACTTTGTCTGGATTCCTGTGATTGGGCCAGTCCTTCACTGTGGTCTTTGTACACCTGAAGTGATGTCAGCAGCTCTGGTACTAGAGAAAGAGTAGAAGCTGTGAGTGTGTAGGGGAGGGATGATGGCAAGCTTCTACCTACAAGGTAGAAGAGCTTTGTTTCTTAAGAAGAGGGTTCTGCAAATAGGAGAAGAATGAACAAACAAGGATAATTATTTTTCTGAGTTCTCAGTCTGAAGTAACTTGATTGAAATGAGGAATGTCGCAGGAAAGAAACTGAATCAGGAATTTGTGCTATATTTTCTATTTGTTTTATTTGCTGTTATAAGGACTCTGCTGCTAGAAATACACATCCCAGCCCATGTGTTTCCCTTGAAGGAAAATTACTTTTTTAATGATTTATTTTGAAAACTTCCGCAATATCATCATAATTTGATAATTCAGTAAGTTAAATCTCAAGAACTTCATCACTGGAAGTAGATGGTTGAATGTGGAAAAAAATTCACAGATGATTTTACTGCTGTTTTGAGTCTGTGACAGCTGCAAAAGGAGCAAATGGTGTAGGATGACACCATGTGTCTAGAACTTTTGCTTTAAATGACAAGATCAGACCCCAGAAGCAAAACTAAGTCCAACAATATCCTCTATGTGAGGTCAAGGTTCAGGCTTCAGATAACTCAGTTTGATGATAAGGTGTAGGCACTATTTCATAAAGCAGAGACAGAGTGTCTTCTAGTGAGTTTCTTTCTGCTCCCAAAGCAAAACTATCAACTTCTTTATCTTATTTTTAAAATGTTAACCTCTAACACAGTACACGAACTCTAAAAGCTGACAGAAATAATCATTGAGAAGCTTCGTCAGTACTAAGGCCATTTGTACTGAGGTGGCATTGCTAAATGAAAATTGCAATTCTAATGTTAACTGTAAAATGGAAGGAGGGCAAGATGGCACCCAACCTTCCCTTATCCTCTAACTTATAAAAAAAAATTTCAGGACTTGTTCCACACCTGTCTGACATGTAGATGCTGGAAAACTTGTGTTCCCAGCTCTGGCTAATGGGATACGTCTGGGAACTCTCAGGTAAGGGAAGCAAAAGCATCTCAGAAGATATCGAGCTAAATATCAGCTGTGTTGTGTTCTACACTTGTGATACTTTTGTTTTCAGTCTTCTAGCCTCACCTGAAATCTTCTTAAATAAATTTTGGGTTGTCTGGAAGATCACTTGGATTCTCGGGATGATGTCAACCAACTTAAGAGGCTGCAGATCTGGAAAAAAAAAGGTGTATTCAGACACCCCTGTGAGAGGGCCATGATCAGGTGAGCATGGGAAATGCAAGAACACTGAGACAATTTTAGATCACAATACAAAGAACAACACTGGGATAGGCCAATAACAAATGCCTCTCCTGTAAGGGCCAGACAGGAGAGTGACTCCCTGTGGCTTTGGGGAAAACCTTAAACCACCATCTGAGGGGATTTGGATGAGGAAAGGAGTTCTAAATACTGGGGTAAGTAGGGGAGGGGCAATAAAGCCCATGAAGTTGAGGTAGGTAATACAACTTGTGATTTTACTAGATAGGAAATGGGAAAAAACTGCCCTTTTTCCTAATCTTTCTCTTCCTCTCAAGCATAATTTCTTACCACAGTCTTGCCATCCATTCAAAGCTTTCCTGTTTCCTGTCTCTGTCTCACGCTCTTTACCAGCCTTACCAGTACTCCTCCTCAGATTTGTCTCCCTCCTTGCTCATCCTAGACAACTCATCAAACTCTAATCTCCTTATCTAACCAACCCCAGTGACCAACAATGACTTCAATATTTGCACTATCAGATAATCAATTCATGACAGACTCTAAATCTGTTTCCTTTCCCAATCTGTTGTTTCTACACAGCTTTGTTCAGGTTCAGGTTAAACGGTTCTCCAGCTGGTGGGTGGTGTCACTGAGTCCATCACAGACATTGGAGACCAGGCTTCCCCATTCCTATCTCCACAGCTGTGTTCTCCTGCTGTCGGTTCTGCCACTTTGGGTTGATGCAGGCTGGAGAGCAGTCTAAGAGCTGTGCTGAGATAAAGGCAGCTCAGATGATTTTATAGGTAAAATCCATTATTACTTTTTATTGTTGGTGTTTTTAAGAGCCATTGTGTTGTTCTGCTCCCTTTGGTAGTGCTTATGGTTACTGTAAGCATAAGAGCACTCATCTAGTGCAGATTGTACATATGCTATCAAGCTTCAAAAATAGGCGACATTGGTTTCAAACATGATAATGAAAGGCTAGCTGGAGTTGTCAGTGGAGACTTTGACACCTGTTTCAGAAGGACCAAGAGTTGTCCCCCATAGCTGCTGCTTTCCTTGTTCATAACTCTCAAAACATGGTACTTGACAGCTTTCTCTGTAGGTAACCTGTGGGTGCTCTTCTCAAAGAATTATCTGAAAACATAAAAAGCCTGTAGCAGGAACTTGTAAGTCAAAATACAGCCATGTTAAGCCTGCATGTGTAAAAGTTAGGCTGCTTTTTTGCCTACTCGTCTTTGCCATATAGCATACCATTTCTTTAATAATAAACTATCGGGTCATGTTTTTTTCCCTGGGTTTTTGGAGTTGGACTTGATCCTTATGGATCCCTTCCAACTTGAGATATTTTATGATTCTATAAAACTGAAGGACACTTTTGACTGAACACGAGTAAATTCAGCTCTGTAATAGCTCTGGCTTGGTTAATTTTGTATACTGTATGTAAAGTTTTAGGGAAGTCACATACTAACCCAGTCATTGGAGAAGCTCTGTAGCACAAGATGCTATTTTTGTTTTGTGAATGAGTCCAACATTAAAAAAAATATATCATTAGACTTTCTTTACCCTTAACACTTCAGTGGCACAGAAATTGTAGTTATGATTTGTTTACACTTGATATTCTAGGAGGAATTTTTGAAGATGAAGAAAAAGAAACCAAGGTCAAAGACCTGTAGGATGCTAAGAGAAAGTGGAGAAGAGTTGCAGAGGACTTGGAAAGACAAACACCTTTTGGGAACCGTAGGAGAATTACAAAGAAATGCAGAAGTCTGGCAGTGAAGGGAGAGGAAGGCAACTAAGCAGAAGAGTGCAAATGCCTGTGTTGAAGGAAGGTGGGAATGCAGCATCTGGGCTGAGGTCATTACAGTTTCATGAAATTAAATGTTGCATTACATCTGAATGTCACCTAGCATGAGGTAGGGTGTGGCCCAATACCTTTTGTTTAGTAACAGAAACAAGTTTGAGAAATCCTGCTTCTGGGGTAGCCAACTGCTCACAAACCTGGGCCTACAACACTGGCCCAAGTGTGGGAAAATCCTTTGCCTGCTCACCCATCACAGGGATTAAAGGGAATGGCTGCTGCACTACATGTGGTGGGGTTTTTTTGGTCTTTCCCATTGCGACTTCTGGAAGTGCACAGTGCTTGGCAGGTGCTGTGCAGGGGAGGCTGAGTTCTTCCTGCAGGCTGTGCCAGTGGGTCTCCAGCCCCACCACTCTCCTGCATGGGGGCAGGGGAGGCACCTTTCACACCTTTGTCTACCCTGGGGCATCTGTGCGTAACCTGGCACTTGTTATACTGAGAACATTTTTGATTTATTTATGTAAATATTTCTGTAAAGAGAAAAGATGAAAAGAGCAAATACAGTAAAAAAGAAAAAAGAAGCTTGGTCGTCATCTGTGGTTTCACAGAAATCCATGGTTAGACAATCTACATGGCAACCATATTGATTTGCTGTTTCTGGTAGGAATAATGTAGTCTTTTTGGTGCATGTCTAGCGACACTGTAACTGAGGGATGGTGAACAGAGCTGAGTGTGGACAAGGTTTGTGTGATTCAGCTGTTTGTAAGTCCACTGGCCATCAGACAGCATAGCTGGTGTCAGATGGTCACAGGGGATGTAGTTTCAAATGTAAATACTCAGTGGAGATGAATTAGAACTTTGCCAGCTATGGGAAAACTGTGTTAGTACACATAATGATTTTCAACCACTGCTGTTGTAATCTTCAATGTAAATATATGACCAAGATTAATAAAAATTTTACTTGACTAGGGAAAGGTCTGGTAGTAGAAATGTGAAAAGGTAAATAGTGGAGGAGAAACCATAGAACAAAACAAATAGACATAGAAATTATTCTTTAATTTTTGCAATGGTTTTTCTTCCATATTATAGCATAATTTATATTTCTTATCTGTGAATGTCTATTTGCAATTTTAAAGCCATTTATGTCCTAATTATAAGCATATTAGAATAAATACAGAAAATGAAAAATGGATTTGTACACAGATTTGACCATAGCATTCTTCTGAAGTAAAAAATTAATTTGGAAAAATTACTTTCTCTGCCCTTAAATTTATTTTTCTTAATCACTTCTTTTTCAGTTTAGCAGTTCAGCAGACACAATTTTAAGTATGCTTAAGCCAGATACTTAATTTCGTTGCATGAGGAAAAATATTCATGATCTTGATGACCAGAGAAGCTTAGAATGCAGTTCATGTTTTTAACTGAGGATCATTTACCTGGAAGCAGTTAATTCGAGGACATATTGACTTTTTCATCATCTGGTCTATTTAACCTTTATTAACTATTTTCTTTGACCTAGATTAAGTATTTTCGGTAAACTAGATGCTTCAGCTTAATCTGAAATGCTGAGTTTGATGCTAAGTTATTTGATCGAGTTCAAAACCAGCAGCTGCACAAATCAGAAAAGAATAAATTATTTTCTCTTATCTCTATATAAAATTTTTCCTCAGTTGTTAATTTTATAGAGCTCTACACTTTCTTGAATGTATTTCAGGGATATAGTGGATGTTCTCAGGCACTGAAATAAAATTATCATCACAATAGAGCAACAAGGTTTGGTAGCTATAGTCTCGGTTTGGAGGAGAATGAAGAGTGGATATCAGTCTCCAAACTATTAATAAACTAGTGCCAGTGCCATTGCTTCCTTCTCCACTAGGGACAAATCATGTAAATCTTTTGCTTGTTCTCCCTTCCTGAGTTATTAGGGGAATCTTTCATCTTGTCTTTCTGGAGCAGGTCCAGGTCTGCAAATGGAAAATACATCTATTAGATTCTGATATTTACGTTGAGAAAGCTTTTCTATAGGCCACGTGATTTAAACAGTCCTACTGTAGTGAGAAGGGGGCTCTTTACTGTGAGTGAGGACACGAAAATGCAGCCCTTCATTGCCCCTCTTACCTGCAATGTGTGCTATGCAGGGCTCTCTGGTTTGTACTTGTTCACCTTTCTCAATTTTTCCAAAATAAGAATTCTTCCTTAGACATCCCAAGCATGCAGTGCTTAACTGGTCAGCATTGCAGATACTTGTAGTTCTGAGTATTACACAGCTTTAAAAGCTGGCGTTTGTTTGTTGTTGGTCCCAAAGTCATTTCTTACAAAGGCTGATTTATCCAGAGCCATCTTCCTGCATACTGTTTTCTTTTTGTCCACAAACGAGGAAGCCTCAGCTTTTCCCTGGGAAGTCAGTGGGTGGTGAGCTGGTGTTGCTGACTGAGAAACACTCCTTTTGATCACTGGCCCAGGAATCAAGGTAGCTGGGGCCTATTCTGTGCCAACTAGTACCTGCACATGTCTGGTCTGGGCACAATACCTGTAAACTTCACAGGAGGTGTTATTCATTTACTTGGACTCACTCTTTCCACAGTGCATAGTCTTCCTAGAGCTAGGTTGGGGTGCTGTATTGTCTGTTTGACTTTTCTTTTGTTGTAGAAATGTGATGCTGCTTGTTTCTTTAATATTCAGAGAAGCACGTGGTTGGTGCTAAAAATAGTAATGAATAATCATGACTTTAAAGCCAAAGAAAACAGGGAGAGAATCTGGGAACCTTGAGTATGTAGGTCTTCATATTTGGCTTGGCCTTTTTATTTGCAATCAAATAAAACTTTGATAGACAGTTTACAGCTAAGCTGACTTTATCTGAAAGGCTAACAAGCTTTTCAAACAAAACACATTTTAAAATTAGATCATAAAGCTGTCTTTTATGATACTTCTCAGGAATGAAGCAATGTTAGATGTTCCAGAGAGACTTAGCCTTCAGAGGCCAAGAAACACACAGGCTTCTCAGCTTCTTTGTCTTTGTCTCTGGTTCATTGCTATCCCAGTAGAGGCACTTGGTCATTCAGATACTGCAAAATATAAGTAGAACTGGTGTAAAAAATTATATTCTGGCACTCCTTTTTCATGTTCTTCTCCCATTATTTGAAATGGGGAGAATGCATTAATATAATTCTTCTACTGGAGCTGTATTTCAGCTCCATCAGTTTTGTTGGCTAGAAGGCGGCTATTAGCACAAGTGTAAAATACAAGAGCAGAAACATGTTGCAAAGGCCTCCAAGCATGAGTGTTATAAATGGTGGAGAAAATTTATTATCTGTGTTTAGCGAAAAGCTCAACAAGTGAGTAGCAGGGCTGTAGATCCCCAGAAATGGTTCTGCAGGAGTTTTGCACTGAAGTGCAAGGAAATGTACAGGGCCTAGATTTTAGTATTTAACATCAGCAGAGCCTCAGCCATTAAACCTCTCATCAGCTAATTATGAGCATCCTCTCTCTTCTTCTGGAAGCTGCACAGCTACCAAGTGTGACTCTGGAGCCCTGTTGGCTATGCACCAGAGATCTGGAGAGCTGTATCTCACAGCCTGCAATCCCACTCATGCCTCCCCTCTTACAAGGCTAGCTTCTATTTTATTTTTAAAATTTTTTTATTGGAACTCTTATGTATTATTCTATATTTATATTATTATTATTATACGGCTTTATTCTGTATTTTAATTATACCCAGAGACATGAAGACCGTTGGTAATCAACCATATGAACAGCTATGAGAATAAAGGGTACTGGAGAAGTACCCTCATACGTGGGATGTTGTGGTTCCTTGTGTGTGCTTATAACTTGTCTGTTTTGGACAGAAGATGAGTATTTGTCACAGTAAAATGAAGCCCTTAGTAACATGAAAAACAGTCTCATTAGATATCTGTGGAATTTGGGCTTCTAATCACAGAGGACCAGCCACTGAATGATGGCACAAGAAAGACTTCAAGCAGTGCCAACTCAAGCTCATCTATTCACAAACAATGCCTTTACACAGAGCTGCATGCTCGGAGCTAAAGTCCAGGTAGTTGCACTAGAGAAATGCTGCAGCTTATCGTGTATGACCTGCTGGTAGTTCGGACACTGCTTAGCACTGATGTGGCAGCATCACCAATTGCTCTGAATTCTGCTCCCTCAGAGGTACCTGTGCTCTGTTTCGGCAGTTCATGGAGACCAATGTCAGCAAGAAAGGAGCCTGAGGCATGGTGCTGCTCCCCAGTTGGTAAAACCATCTATTTAAAGTCTTAATGCTATTTCTGAAATAACTGAAACTGCTTTAGAATGCATGTTGAATTCTGAGAATAGTTAAAATAAGCACAAAAGAAGTTTGCAACATACACATAGATCCAGCACAACAGGTATGGCTCCTTGAGAGCTGACCCAACCTCTTCCAGGTTCTTTTAGAAATACCAGAAATGAGCTGCAAAAAATCCAACCTAGAAACTTGAGCTGGTGCAAATGGCAAACAGGAGCCTGTTATGCTATCGGTCTGTTACACTTTTTTTTTTTAAATCTAAAAACTTTCACTATTAGAGAAAGATGAAAATAGTGGAGTTAGACAAGAAACTCATATTTTTAAACTCATATGTCTTTATTTTAAATCTAGGCTTTCTCTCAATTGGTTGAAGTTTGACTTGGTTTTGGATCTTAACTATATAGAACTGTAATCCCCTGATTAATTAAAAGAGAAAACATTACCTAAAAAGGAAACATCTAATTTATCCTTTTTTCTTTTTTTTTTTTGGCTTGCAATTTCAGAAAGTTGGCTTGTAATCTCCACATTCCTTGCATGCTGTTTGCCTCTGGTGACAAAGTTGAGGTTTCTGTAGCATGTACATTCAACATTTGGACATAAATTAGAGTTTCTGCTTATTTAGCATGTTTAAATATCCCACAACATTTCTTTCCTGAACTGCATAATTCAAAAGTCAACACCCAATCTTTCTTCACCCTGGTGATAACTGCTGATGTTTGCCGAGCACTGTGCATCGTCCTAGCCAAGCACTCCAAGAGAAATTGGTGTAGTACAGTGTCCTAATGTGGCTGCTGCACAAGGGCACCTGGACAGTGTTGCTGCTCTAGGATGGCGCTGTATCCTGACCAATTACAATGTCCTCTTTGCAGCACTACTTAGGTGATGCTTGTTTGGCAGCAGATCAACAAACCTAAGTACTGACTCTATTGAACATGTAAATATATCTCAGACCTCTGTAAAGGTCATTTGTAGGCACTGAGCTCAGACTGTGGTCCAGCTTAGATCATAACTGGAAACATAGTGGATATTTTTTCCCCCTATTATCTTCTTCTTGAGGGATCATATCCTGATATGCATAATGTTTTTCTTCTGTGTTTTGGCCTTGCCCCACTGCTTTTGCTCAGGAGCCCCTGTCTTGCTGAGCAGAAGACTCTCCACTGCTGTGTCTAAAATCATCAAGTCCTTCAACATAGTCCAGTGGATAGGAAAGATACTTATCACTGATACTGAAGTTATTGTCCTGACATAACCCATCAGTCAGCAGGGGTCACAGTGTACTGGTTTAGCTCAGAAAATGAATTTAAGGAAAGAATTCAAACAAGCACATTTGTAAGCCACCTCTTCAATTAGCAAAGAAAAAAGCTTCTTTTGCAAGAGCATTGTAGTATGTTGCTACCTTTTGAATACTTTCTGGAAGAGCCAGTTTCTCTCCAGAGCAGCAGCATTTTTCTAAACAGAGAAAGTTAAAATCAGGACTAGAAAGATAATGTCCTATCTTATTGGTCTATACAATTTAAAATATCAACTTTTAGTAATAGTGTTAAACTCTACAGATCTCCAAGTTGTTTGATGATACTCATCACTCCTGTAAGTACTTTCTACCTCTTCTTGGCAATTACTTGTTATTCTTGTAAACAGTCACTGTTAGATCTAACCAGTTTTAAACATCTGAATGATACGAATATAAGAGCAGTAGTCTAGAGAAAAGGACATTTTAATGTGAAATAGTGCTCAAAGAAAGGTGTAATTGTCTTATAGCTTGTTTTTGTATCTGGAATATGTGGCAAGCAGCAGCATGAGGGACATGTTTGCATAGGAACATCTCTTAAAATGTTGTCCTCAAATTACTCCTATGAGTCAGTAGCAGAGACATGTTTAAGGAAATTATCAAAATTGGAAACAACTTTGTACATCTGTTTATTTTGGGGTTTTTTTAATCATGTTGAGCTTTGTATTTAACTGCATTCTTCACATGGTACTGTAATTGTTGGCTTTACCCATTTTTTTTCTCACTTCCCTTCCTTCTTTGAACTTCCATCTTTTCAACTTTCATTTATTATGACCTTTGTGACTTTTTTTTTTAATTTTGCTGTGACTTTATTAGGTCACTGTGCTATTATTAGGATGCAGAGTACATAGGTGCTCTGTACTCAGTATCCTCTAAGTGATACACATCTGACATGGGCAACAATTTTCTGAACATGAGGTGAATAAAAAATATACATCTCTAATTTGTCACATTTCCTTTGTAGTTTTACTGACCAGACAATTGGTATTTGGTGTTAAATATATAACATTTAACATGCTGATTACTATTGAAATTTTTGGTCACTTCTCACTGTATGAAAGGAAACTGGGTCAGCTAAATGAGGTGCATCTTCAGGCCCCTGTCGGTTGGCTGCCTCTGCTCTAGAGACAATTCTGCTGTGGTGTTCTTCAGGGTTATCAACTCCTAATCTTTTCAAGTGAAAATGGTCTCAAACAGCTCTTGACCCCATCAGTTGCTCTTGAAATGACCCTGTCCATAGGTGTTTGCATGGAATAGCCATGGTTAGAAGAGGATGTACAGTCAAGCCTTACTGGGAGTTACTCATCAACTAAATTTTTTGGGCTCACATCCCACAAATCTTTCCTCTTGTTTTGAACGACACTCCAATTTTCAGTCCAAGAAGCCTTCTTTCATAAGTTTTATTGTTACAAAATACACGAAGAACAAAGAGTTTTGACAAATCAGCATCCCATAATAAGTGGAAGGTCCCAAGCACCTACCTCCATCTCTGACCTCCTCTGCCAACTCTTTGGGGTTTTAGGGAATACTTCAGAAAGGCAGCTTGAGTGATCTGCTCCCATTTCTCTTGAAGCATTCAAATGCTAATGCCCTGAATATATGGCTGGTGAGACACTGGAGTATTATGTTGTTCCATCAAGCTGCAATGAGCGTCTTGACATACCTAATTTCTGTTCCAAGTTCCTGATGACCTTTATGTACACTATTGCTGAATACCAGCCCATATTTACCCAAGTTAATTGAAAGGACTTGAGGGTGAAGGGTTTTAGATTGGATTCCTTCTTCTCCAGGGTTTCTGAGAACTCCAATACTGGTTCTCCTACTCAGTGACTTTTTGCATTGGACAAGGCTCAAGTTGTGCTGGCAACCCTGACTAAGTGCCCAAGAAAGATGGGAGGACTTGCCTGTGTGCTTTTCTACCTTCTGGTTTTATATTCAAGAGCGATGCAGTGGTTTCTTCCTGACTGAATGAGGAAAGTCCCCTGTCCCAGCCTTTCCATTTGAGGGTGGGCATAGGAGACCTGTCACTGCAAGTTTAGCAGCCATCCTGAGCTGGCTCTGTTTACTTGTGACTTTGGCTGTGAGCAGTGTCACGAACTGAGCAGGCACCTCTCAGAGGTGCAAGCTGTGTGACTTGGCACAAGATAAAGGCCGCGCCAGGTGAAGGCTATGCCAGCTGCTCTGTGTGACACACTGAGTAAAATTTCTCTGCTGTCAGGTAGGGAAGTACTATTTACTGTAATGACTAAAAGCGTCCCCTATTTTGTATCTCAGGCATTTTTGACACACTGCTTTATATACAATTGCATGTGGTGAATACCAGCAAGTTCCGTGCTGCACGTGCAATCCTAGATACAGTGGGCTCCTACCTACTATTGTGTGGTGTAATGGTGAGGTGATGACATACCCTGTAAGGCAGTTCTTACCTTCAAGATCTACCTAAAGAAAGGGAATTTAAGAAAGGATTTTTTTTGAAGTGTACTACGTTCAAAAGCCTAGAGCCTCAAAAGGCTCATGAGGTAAAACAGAATAAATTCTCCATACAACTCTTTTTTGACTGTGAAAATGATAAGTGTGTGCTTTGTATTTAAATGGCAGATTATTTGTCTTTGCTTATACTGCTTGCACAGGGAGGATCCACTCCATGATGGGCTTACCTAAAGTAAGTGGATTTGTTAAACATTGCTCAAATGGTCTCTTCCTTTCTTTACTACTAAGAGAAATTTGGCAATTTGAATGCTGTCAGCCCAGGAGGAAGACAAGAGGACTGGAAATAACAAGTGTGGCATGTTATCCGCGTAAGAAGGGAGAAAGCAGTGACCAAAATAATGCAAGTATGTTGTAGTGTGAAAGGCCTCTGAAAAAATTTTAAGGCAAGATTTGTGAATATGTGGAGGTTGATAAAACAGAAAGTCAGATGCAAGTAGGAGACATGCAAACCCACAAATGGTTTGAAAAAAAACATTTGTTTTCTAGGCCTACTGAATTCTTTATGTGTGTGAAGTGCTAGGCCCATGCCACAATTGCCTTACAGACAAAATCATGAGGATGCTAATGCTAGGTATATAGAAATAGATGAATTCTCATGCCAGAAATTCTTTCTGCAAGCTATTTTAGGGGTTTGATAATGTATAGCAATAGGTGAACTGCTTAAGAATTTTTAATGTTTTTCTGTTTGCAAGTTATTTCAGGGACCCTGCTCAGCTGTGGTTTGGGCTCTGGCCAAGCCCTGGCCATGGCTGGTTGGGAAGTATGCTCACACACAAAAGAAATATGCAAGTCATTCTGACTTACTCAATTGGCTTATAAAGGTGAGACCTTCTTGCAGGGACTTTGGAGACCCCACTTACGGGTGGATGTGCCATGTAAGACATCCCACTTCCCGGGACAGTTCTCCAAATCCTCACTGCAACAGAGCTGCTCAGGGACTGTGGATCTGGGTGATGGTAACGTATGTAGGCAATTGGTGACGTATGGATCACTGTTCTTTTGCTTATACAGTAATGGTTAGGTGCATTGCCTTACTTATTTCATTTGTTGCTAAGTAGAACGCATAATAAGCTTATTGTTCTATTGCATACATAATTTTTCTTCTGTATAGTTTCAATATTAATAGAAAAATAAGACCATCCTCTCCATTAGTGTCTGTGTCTCTATATTGCCCTGACAACTGACAAAACTGTGTTCCTGTGAATCTGTGACTATGTTCTCAGAAAAGAAGTAATGCCTAAATCTGGAGAAGTATTAGTGTGAGAAGTGTGATGCTGGTGAAGAGCTATCTGACAGATATATATCAGTCAGCATTGGTTCAGACTATCACAACAAAAAACCCACAATATTAGAAATCAGTCTATATATGTATAAAATACAAAATGGGTGGATGGCAAAAATATTAGCAGTCAACCATCGTTTGCATTACTCAAAGAAGTAGGTCTAGGGAAAATAGCTTATCTAGCCAGTTCTGGCTCTCTGCTCTTCTGTATGCGAAAGGAGTCAACTTCCAATGTTAGAAACCTGTTGTAGCTCTAATGTCACATTTTAACTCCTTGAATCTCAGGGCAAGGCTAAAATTCCTTTAGTGAAGCTTGTTCTGCCTGTTAGTGTTAACACTGTAGCAGAAATAGCCTTAGTATCCATTGTGTTCTAATTCAGAACAGAAAAAATAAAGATAAGATGGAAGTCCTCACAAAACATATACTGCAATTCCTGCAAACCCAAGCCCACAAAAAAACTATGCATTTTCTTATCTCTGAACTGTTTTACTGTATCGCCAGGATCTATGGAATAGATAAAGGATCAGCAAGTTACATCTTGAACCTGCAGGCTTGTGAACTTTCATTCCTTCTGGCCAGTTGTAAACTCTTTGGGGAGCATGAGGTCTGCACATCCCACCCTGTTCTTCAGAGCTGTTGTGTGACAACAGATTACAGCACAGCTGGATTTGCCAGTGGCTGATGACCAGCTCCTACACTAACAGCAGAAAGCCTTTCAGCCTTGTCCCCCTTCTCTCCCTTGGCATACCTGTCCTTGCAAACCACAGCCTAGCTGTCAGGCATGCAATTTATGGGGTTAGTGTCCCTGCTGTGCCATTCCCCAGCCCTGCCAGCTCTTCCTCATCACCGAGCTGCCAACCCTAATTTATTCCCAGAGGATGGTCCCCCTTTGCAGACGCTGGCATGTTATGCTGGGATGACTGTGTGGGGTGAGCAGCCCTGTCATACTGGGTTTCTCCTGCATCCCACAGAGCAGCACTTGCCCACTGCACCTGAAGCAGTGTGAGCCCCATGGCTGCTCCCACCCACAATGAATTCCCCTCTTCTGATAGTGCTAGAGAGCTGCAGGCTGCTCAGGCTGCCTTGGGAATGGGTGTGGCACGGGCAGAAGGAGGAGGAAGGGGTTTGGTGGGGAAATGCTCTACACTGGTGGTGGCTTGGGGGGTCCCACTCAAAGCAAAGTGTCGTGCAAGAGCTGTGGTAGGGCAGGAAGGTCTCCACTGTTTCCTTGAATCTTGGTATAAGTCCAAATACTGTTTCAAATGGTGGCAGCATGAGTTGGGGTGCTACAGGCAGCCTGACCTGGTGAGCAAGGGGCCACTGGGAGTCAGAGGAAGCTGCTCCATTGGTAGAGTTGTATGATGCATTCACCTCTCTGAAAGGTGGCACGTTTTGAAGAGTTCAGTAGGAAGTTTTTTTGTTTTCTCAAATTGGTCACCACAATGTTCCCGTGCTTACTGGCCTGGATAAAACTTCCACTAAACCACTTCTTTTAAGAAAGTATTTCAAGGAGAGAAACTTTTCAGAAATGGTTGTTTGAATTTCGCATCTTTATGTCCTCTCCTTCAAAGAACAATTTTAAGCTCAGGATCACCTGAAAGAGGAAAGCTTAAAACGGAGATTGCAGAATAGACACATGTTGGTATCTCATGTATGGTACAATATGTATCCCATTAACTTTTTCTTCACCAGGAATTGCTCTTAATATTTCTCTCTCTTGTAATCTTATATCTTCAACATGCTGTAACAGATTAATTCCTTTTAAAGTGAAATGAGCTATGCAAACATCAGATACTATTATACTATTATCAGGCATAATTAGCCTTATGAAGTTTGTTTACACATTACACTAAAGGTGTGAAACTGTTCTATATGCCTCCTGAACAGATCATGCTGGCTTAGCGTTCATACCATTTATGGTCTGCTTTGATTTTCAAAATGCAAGACCAGTAGCTGAATGTGCCACATAGAAAATACTACACCTTTTTGGAAATGGGATTAAGAACAAAAGTCAGTGACTTTCCAGAGGAAACATCAGTCAGTCAGTAAGAGGCACAATAGTGAGCTTGATTTTATAAATAAATGGGTTGTACAAGCTATTCTCCTTCCTTATGCTACCCTTTGCTGTGATGGTTTACTGTTTTCATCTCTGAAATATCCAGCTATCCAAGAGAGTTCAGCTTTGCATGCAAGTACATAAGATATCACAAACATGAAAGACAAACTGCAACTGGTAAAAACATTGATGTGGACTACTTCTATGAGTAAAAGGGGAGGGAGTTGGATTGAGCCTTGTGCACTTGTTTGGTGGGTGCAATCATACTGTAAACTCTTCCACGATCTTTGTCAGTTTGCAGTGTTACCATTTCTCCATTTTCCAGGGCTTGTACTGTGTGACACTATTTATTAATTCATGAGAAATAGCCATGTGTTTCCTAAGGCACCACATTTAGAAACTGATGCTCGATTGCTGCCAGGGCTTGGTGCACCTGTCCTGTGAGAGTTTAATGTCCTTGCAGGAGCTGGGCCATGGCCAGGTCCCTGAGCACAGGTGGGCAGCTCTGTCCTGTCCGAATCCCCATCACTGCATGTCTCAGCAGGCTGCAGCTCACAGTGGGTGCCTCAGACAGGCTTTCATCCCATGCACAGTGTTCCCTGCTGTTCTTAATGCACCTGGACTGAAAAACATCCTAGTTGTTATTCCTTATTCTAAGTTTTAGTGACAAGAACAAATGCAAGCATGGAACGACTAAATCTGATCAAGGGCTTCAGTCTGTGGAAAAGTCTTATGTCCTAATTATTCTGAAATGTCTATTTTGTAAACATCACAAGCTCTGCATTTCATCCTATTTTATTTTATTCAACAGTACTTTTCAAATAAAGGACTCCTATGGACTTTTTTCAAACTCACATAATAATGAAACAAAGTGCTCTGTGGCATATAACGTGCAAACCCTTGCTGTGAGTGACAGGGGATAAGGCTGGTAAGTCAAATCTTATTCCCTGTAATCAGTAACAGTTTATGAGGGCTGTGGAGACAGAGATGATAAATAAATAGCTGGCCAATCCAAGGATGATACGAGGATCAAGGACAGCACATAACGAATTGTAAATGGGTATACATAATTTATAGAAATTAGCATAAAGTTACAGTTTTACAACTCTGAAAGTCTTGAGTTACACATGAGATGTAATGGAGACACCTCTTTAAATCTTAATATATGCAAAATGACACTTGTCACCTTCAGGTCTTTTAAAAAAATCCTTCCAGTACAATTAAGAGCCAATTCTTGTCTTCTTGCTGAACCAATTTATGCTTGTTACTTAAACAAAGAAACACTTAATTTTAAAGTAATGGAAGCTGTAGATTTGCAATAGTATAATTTTTATTGATAATGCATTAACTGATTATTAATGAAAATGCATTAACTGATTATTAAGATTGTGTTCCCACAAAGTGATAGAGATACTTAGCAAGACCTAAAAGCAACAGCTTAATTAGGTCATATGATGCCAGAGATTTATCAATTGATCTTTTTTGGAGAGATAAAATTATATTTTCCTGTGCAGAAGAAATGTTCATAATGTTTTTAAAAGTTAGCAACATCCACTCTTTACAGCAAGAACATGATCTCTGCTGTAGTATTGCCTCTTTGGACTTGAGCAGTCAGCCAAATTTTAGATCAACTTCCTTTAGGAAAAATAGTTAATGATGGAGTCAGATATCCCTGAAGTATACCTCTGTATTTCCAAAAAATATTGAAGTTCCCATTTCATGAATTCAGCTTAAGAACAGGGCAGAGCATATTTTGTTGTGATTTTTTCCTGGCATCTTTCTGCCATCTGAGCCCAAAGATTTGGGTATTTGTTCAACACCTTTGAGTTCTGCTTCGTGTACCCAGTGCAAAAAGCTGTTATAGATTCCAGTACCTTAAGGGGACTTGTACAAAGGAGGAAGAGGGATTTTTTGTAAGAGCAGAGTGACAGGACAAGGGGAAATGATTTTAAACTGAAAGAGGGCAGGTTTAGATCAGATGCTAGGAAGAAATTCTTTGCTGTGGTGAAGTACTGGAACAAGTTGCTCACAGAAGATGTGAATGCCTTATCTATGGCAGTGTTCAAGGCCAGGTTGGATGGGACTTTGAGCAACCTGATCTAGTGAGTTCTATCCCTGCCTGTGACAGTGGAGTTGGAATTGGATGACCTTTAAGCTCCCTTCCAAATCAAGCCATTCTATTTTTCAATGATTTTCCTTGTAAAGCACATTATTTTCTGTTCTTTAAGGGAAACAGCCAAGAAAAACCCTGCACAATAGGGCTGTGAGGAAACATGTTCTGTCTTGGATTCCTCTTCAGGTTTACATTGTATCTATTACAATCTTCCTTTGTAAAAGAAAATATTGTTATTAGTACTCCCTTAATTACCCCTTATAAAGCCCAAAATATTTGTGTAAAAGGATAAACTGTGAACTCCTAAAAAGCAGCTACTGCCTGCATGCCTTGGTCTGTATGTTGCCTTACATAGGTACATGTAAGTTCTTCTGAGTCAATAGGAACTGTAATTGTGTGTCTAGAGCACATTTCAATTTTCAATAGTTTACAAGAAGCTATGTCTTCTTATTCTAGTAAAGTCACTCATTGCATGCATCTTAAAGACAGGTACCTGAAGTCTATAGAACTTCCTGGGGATACTATTATGTTTAAAGAAAAAAACCCACATTTTATTTCTTCATGTGTAAGTTAAGGCTGAGGACTCATATCTAATTTATACTGCAAGAAGAGTATGAATGATTCTTGCAGCATGTACAATGTCATGTTTCCAAGAATAAAATACTCCTAAAGAATCCAGTTTTAATAGAAGGCAGCAGGATAGGGTCAAAATAGTTTATGTGGCACAGGCATCACTGAGAGAAACTGCTGTAACGGAAGAAAAATTTTCTGGTATTTGGTACATTCCTAATAGCAAGATCTCACAACTATGCAGCAACACTAGTTTGCCTAATGCAGTAAGAAAATTACTATAATGTTTACTGGTGAGAGGGCTGTTCTCACACCTGACTTGACATGAAATTCTTTCCTGATTATCCTGACAGGAATAGAATAGAATTAGAACTAGAATAAGAATAGAATAGAATAGGACACAGTTGGAAGGGACATCAATGATGATCTAGTCCAACTGCCTGACCAATTTGGGGCTAACCAAAAATCAAAGCATGTTATTGAGGGCATTGTCCAAATGACTTTTAAATGCTGACAGGCCCTGGGATATCAACTATTTCTCTAGGAAGTCTGATCCAAGGTTTTACCACCCTCTTGGTGAAGAAGTACTTCCTAATGTCCAGTCTAAACCTTCTGTGGTGGAGCTTTGAACCGTTGCCATCCATTCTATCCCTGGATCTCAGGGAGAAGAGACCAGCCTTCCCTCTCTGCTTCCCCTCCTCAGGAAGATGCAGAGAACAATAAAGTCAACCCTCAGCCTTCTTTTTTCCAACCTAGACATACTCTGCTCAGTGGCCCCTCACAGGACATTCTTTCCAGCCTTTCACCAGCTTTGTGGCTGTTTTCTGGACATATTCAAAGACGTTTTGTATTAGATGATAATCATGGGTGATTGCTTATGAACTACCTAATAAGGAAAGTTATTGTATCTGATATTTATTAAATACCAGATGGTTTGATTTTGCTGTTAATTTTGCAGATCTAGTTTAATGATCTGTGCAGAATTGCCGTGTTGGAAATTATCGTTGTATGGAAAGTAATTTGAAAGAAAAGGGACCTATTCTCTCACCTTAAGGCAACAGATCACCTTTAGATAACTTACTTAGGGTTGTCCAAAAGTTGTTTCATGGATGCAGGCTCAGAAAGTAGATACTGCCAAGCATTTTGCAACAATAAGTAATGAACAATGTCATTGATGAAATAACTTGTAATTTTTCACCTGGAGTTTGAGGTGTTTAATGCTTTATTTGGAATGTACATTTCTATACAGAATTAGTGCATATATGACCTTTGAATGAGGATTATATTTGTGGGAGACTATTCATTTTGTCAAAAATTGTCATTCTATGTCACTCCCAATCTGTCTTTTGGGCAGAAGTCATTTGGGAAGAAGACAAATAAGCATGGCTACAGAATCTGAGCAGCTGGTCCATAGACAGTGTGTGGAGGCCAGCAGGCTGTACAATGCAAGTGCAGAAGGAATGTACAGGTTGGAAAGGTGAGATGAAGCTTTTTTTCTGTGTAAACATGCTCAACTGGCTGCTGGTAATTATACTTGCTTGTCCTGCTACCAGCAACACTATGTCCAGTGTCAGCCAAGAGTTAACAAATTTTGTGGGAAGAAAACAATGGATTTCTTAAAATTAGGACAGCTTTTAACTGTGAATAACAAAGGAGTCAACAATGTCTACTTTCCCAAAGCATTTGAATCTGTAAATTAAGGTTTGCATAAGAGTGTGAATATTATTATTTATTAAAGAGCTCTCACGTTTCCCGTTGCTTCTTCTCTTCCTCTTCCCTGCTACTTGTTTGTTGGGAAGATGCTATTTGCATTCATGAATGTGTGTCCAAAGTGGGAGGCAATGGGAGGATGTGGAATATAAGATTGGTTGAGAGAGTGAAGAGGAACAGGGAGGAGAGGAGCGTGGTGTGGTGGTGAGGTAAGGGAAGAGACTATAAAAAGTGTAAAGAAAGGTTAGCAAGAGGGGAATAATATTGGGTTTCTTTTGTGATTAAAAATTTCTAACTCTAAAGCATCACAAGGTCTTTGTTTTGGGGATTTTTTTTAACGAACATATCTCAAAACTCTCAGTTACACATTCAATGCAAGCAATAAAAGTTTAGAACTGCTATGGTAAAGGAACTTAAAAATTTATTTGGGATTTAGTGGTCAAAAGTGATATGATCCACATTTTTAGTATTTTGGCTGAAATCAAATTCAGTCTACTATTGGTGCTCTTTTTTTTCATTGCGCTATGTTTTAGTCTGTGCCTTTTTGCCTCTGGCCTTGCCTCCCCTGGGAGAGGTTTGGAGGTGCTTGGTGCCTGGCTGCAGGGCTGCAAAGTGCCCCTGCTGTGACTCACCACCCCCAGTGCCTGTACTGCAGGCTCCAGATGAACAGTCCCTTACACGTCAGTAAATGTCGAGAATGGGAAACGGTGCATCTTAGTAACAAAACATCAGCTAAGCAGGAAGTTAAAATAACATACTCCAACAAGAATAAAAACAATCGTAATAAGTGATTTTAATGGAAAACATAGCTATCATGGAAGATGTAAAAAACATATAACGTCCTTAACTCACCCAAGAATGCATTTGTACTAACAAAAACATTTGAGGTATGATAGTAATGAGAATAAACTCATTCTGTTGTGAAGGGGTTGTTTGATTATTATAAGAACAAAAGAGTGTTTTGCTTTCAAACACTTCTATCTGTCTAAAATTTTTTGTCATATTATTCCTCCATAAAAGCTATCTTTCCTGTGTTGAAATATTTTTTCCTGTAGTTTTTCTCTTTGTGACTTCTTCACTTCTTATTTTATTTCCTTCTTCCACTTCTGTCATTGGCTCTTTTGAATGTGGTCTCTTTATGACTTTATTCATGACTCAGCTCTAGAAGCATGTTAACTACTGTAACTGCCATTAATTTCTTTTCATGTCGTTTCTGTGAGATGAAATGCACAGTATTGTTATACAGAAACTTGTGATAGGATCCAGGTTCTTTATACCTTAGATTAGGTGTTTTCTTTTTTGCTGTCGAAGTAGATTTAGGAGTTATCCTTTACTATTCCCAACTATAGCAAAAATATTGGGAAAAAAAATCGTTCTGAGGATATATGGCAGTCATAGCCCCCTAAAGAAGAAGAACACAGTGTAGTTAAAAGCCAACAATTTCCTTCAAAGACAAATTTAAACTTCTTAATGGAATATTAATTAATTAATGAGCAGCAAAGTTGTAGCACTTATAGTGTTCCAAAATCAAAGCATCCAGTATAATGCCAGGGTCAGAGTGTGCTACAAATACTGTTACCTTATGAATACCCAGTATCAACAAAAGCTCGTATTCACAAAACGTATCTGATTGATGTTTTCATTAATAAACTTCTTTGCTAAAATGTTTACATGCAGAATACTTTTCAGACAATAAAGAAAGCCAGGGCTTAAATTTCTCCAGGTAACTGCAAAAAGAGGAAGAATGTTCTTCAGCTGAGTAGGTATAAGTCCTTGACCAAATAACTGTTCTGGCTGTAATTCCTATTCAAATCAACACTGGCCTCTCTCTTTAATGATCAGGGCTTTGTGTTTTGCATATCTGCAATAGGGAAGGCTGATTTACACTCATGTTGTTCCCAAATGTAGACAACTAATTTTTTGTTCAAGGTTTCTGAACAAGATTAAATAGACAATGGTGTTTCCAAGTGGTGGAAACAATACCAATTCTCTCAGCCATGTAGCTGTTTTCTAGATTCCCACCATCTTGAATGCACAGTAAGTGTTTAGCTGTACATTCTTTGGATTTGTGGAATGTTGAAAATTAAATTAAGCTGTATGAGAGAGAGTTTCTCTCCTGATGAGAGCTGAGAGCCATGCTCATGCATGTTGTCTTTTGAAGCTGTGTCTACTAAAAGAGCAAACTTCATCACAGGAGTATTATCCTGAGTGAATATGTATCTTGGGCTGCTCTGACACCTTTGCAGGATGGATAGTCATTTCTTTCACTTCCCTTAAACTATTTTTGTTTTGGTTGTGACTTATGTGCACTTGGTTTACTGTATTAGGGCCTGGGTATTAGAGATGGATGGGGCTGACACTTTCACAGCAAGTATCCTCTTTGTGGGGGAGGTCTGTAAGAGAGCTGGTAGCCCAGATCTCTGAATGTCACGAAGACATGTTTCTTGCCTGTGTTCTAACTTCTTGCAACATATAACTGTCACTGGACAGGGTTAACCTCTCATGGAATTTGCACATGCTTGAAGTTTTTTCTTATTCTGTGTTTGAGACATTTTCTGTGTTTGCACTTCCTCCTAAATGCTAGACTATCACAGGCACTGTTCCAAATAGCTGCAGAGTAATCCAGCACCTTTGTTAGAGGAAATCAGGAACCTTGAAATTTGCTTACTTGCTTTGCCCTGGTGTCCTGTGAAGAATTTTAGCCTCTTCTCCTCTGATTCTGAATGAAGGGAAGGCTTCTGGGACAAATAACACCCACCTTCATCCCTCATGGATGGCTTCTTATGGAGGCTTTTGCAGAGTGATTTGGCAGAAGGTCCACCCTGGACGTCCAGTGACAGACTATAGATTTCCTGCCTTTCTGTAAGTGCCTGGTTTTTCTTTCCTAAAGCTTTTTTTGGTGTAATATAGAGTTGTTCCCTTTCTGAAATGTTGACTTGGTCAGTGCATAAGATCGTGCTTAGCAAGTGGAGTGAGCAGTATTGGAATAAAAATTGTAGGGAAGATGTCATCACACCATGAAAGGATACTTAAAACGTACATGTTTCATACCTTCCCACTGTCAGGGCTGGGCTTCACAAACAGTGACTCAGAATAGAATAAGCCACAGCTCAGAGCAATACAATAATTCTTTGTCAAAAGATTCACCTGATTTCCTACACATAGGACATCAATTAAACCCAACTATTTTTAGATGCAATGGTAAAGTACACTTCTGTTAAGAAAATTGAGCCACTAAGGTAGACCTCGGGTCCATCTTCCATTGCTTATTTCCACTTTTGGACAGTTCTCCACTTCGCACAGAAGAAAAATCAGTTTCCTTTCCATCCTTTCCACCTCTGTGCAAACTACAGGTGGGGAGAGAAGGGCAGGGCTAGTGCTTCCATCCCTGGGCTACGACATCAGCCCTGCCCAGAATAGTGTGGACAGTGGGGTCGACACCAGCAGAGCCACTGCAGACAGGGGAGGTGCTTGGTGGTTCTGCTGCCAGGATGTGATGCTGCGTGTGGGGCTGCAGAGGCTTTCATGGTCACTGCTTATTAAACATCTCTGATGCCGACACAGGAGAAGGGTAAGTTCTGACTCACTGCTCCAAAGGCTGGGTGTCTCCATGGGACTGAAAGGTGCAAAAGCAAGAGTTTTATTTTACTAAGTTACTAAGTCACTAGGCTGCTGGGAGATATGATTGCGTACAGGCAGAAAAAGCAGATCTGCTGATTAGACAGCTAGTTTACAGCTTATTTTCTCAATATAAGTTCCCTGTTGAAACAGAAAAATTTCAAAGATAATGCAGCTACAGTGTCTAATGCAGGCCCCCCGACCAGCTCTCCATTGAGCTCATCAGCAGAACAGACAGCAATGCTGGTGACTGCTTTGCCTAATCTACAATGCCACACTGTATTTATTGAATAACGTATCTATTTATCATCTAGTAGTCTTCATCACTAGTGTTCTGAATGCAATTATCAAAGGTGTCCTTACATCTTTAAGTCTCATTTGGAAGGTGAGCCACTGCCAAAATGCTAATAAGCTTGCCTTAATTGTAAACATTGAGCACCGATAAGAATGAAACTCCATCCTCTGTTCTAAGAAGTTCTTACGTGTTTCTTACTTACACCGCTTTTTATCTGATTCTCCTTCACTTCTGTTCTTAGGCAGATTAATAGGCACCTGAACAGACAAATAACAGTACTACATCTCCTTCACACCCTTTTGACAGACTTCTAAGATTGCAAAGTATTTTTGGAAAATTATTATTGGAAAAAAGATTACTGAATGATCAGGCGGACAGCAATTTTTCAGGCTGGAACAAACTGTTCCCCAGCACTCACATGAACACATTTGTAACTCTTTCCTAAATGCTGATGGGACATTTTTTAGAATGTGATAAGTGTGAAATAGCCTGTAGTTTTATCAGTCTTGGTTGCTGCCCACTCCTGCTAAAAAAAGTTTTATTGTGATCATTCAGTTGCAGGTAGGCAGTGCCTCTGGACTGTAAAATAGGAATGTTAGTGTGCAGTGATGAAAGCAAACTTTGCTCAACACCTGTCTATATATATTGCAGGTTTCAGTGGCTGCCCAGTTGATCCGTTCACTCTGTTGTCTGGGAATAAAGACGTGGTAAGTAAGAACAACTAAGACTTTGTTTTCTTTTCTTTCTTGAACTTGTTTAGCTTGCAAATCTAAAGCTCTGCTTTTGCAGCTCGAGGAATGGCAACAGTGAGCTAATGAGGTGAATTGTAGTGGCGTGTGAAATATCATCCACTTCTTAGCATTTTCACCTTGTTTTCTTTCAACTGCATTTGTATTTTAAGGAAGTGATAAAAAAATCATAGTTCTGAAAACAAAGTGTAGGGGTTTTTTTCTGCAGATAGCTAGGTTTATTTTTATGGAATATGACAAAGAAAAAAACATTTTCTTAGCAGCTGCCAAAACCCTCTCCAAAATAGAAATAACTGCCCACAGCAGAAGAAAGTATTATTTTAACTATTATTTGGATTGAAAAGAAGTGAGATTTTAAGTCATAGTGATCAGTGGTATTGGATACTGGAAAATGTCTGGGATACAATTAATGAAACATTGGAAGGAAATAGGGTTCATGTGTTAGCATAGATCTTGTGTAAAGTCTGTGTGCCTCAGGATGGCCATGTCAGGCTATTCTTGATGGAAACATTTTCTTATGCTAATTCAGTTTGATACAAGAAGGTAAAAGGAATACATTAGTCTAATGTAGTTTGCTCAACTAATGTGGCAGTAGGCAGAAATCAACTGGTTTCTCAGTAACTTTTATTATCAGCTCTTCCATTAGATCAGTAAGTCTTTTTAATGTCATCATTTTTTCCTCTCTCTATTCTTTGCTTTATGCTTTGTCTTTGAGATGGGGTAGATCTGTCCTCTTTCTTTGGTGGTGGGGTTATTGACTTTCTTGTAGTTTTATTCTGAAAAAGTAATTGTTTTATTTCAACACTTAGTAGAC
Organism: Calyptomena viridis; assembly: GCA_013390005.1. Taxonomy (NCBI): domain Eukaryota; kingdom Metazoa; phylum Chordata; class Aves; order Passeriformes; family Eurylaimidae; genus Calyptomena; species Calyptomena viridis. The sequence goes on along the minus strand of WEIV01019668.1, from coordinate 40,058 downwards.
ATTTCAAGCAGTTCACTGATATTTCCTGGCTCTGGCTCATCAATATCAGTGTCCAGTGCTTTGCTTGGTTGTGAATTCAAAAATTAATCTTTGGGATTCGTTCTCTGTCTGCATGTGCTTAGAAATTACTTCTCTTTGCTAGTTTGTTTTATGTGATTTTTTTGGGTTTGCTATGTGTTAGATTCAGACTTGTGAGCAATGAGTCTCAGGGATCCACAGAAATAAACAGTGAGCAGAATGTTCTCTTTTATAGCTTTCACATATCTCTTTTTTCCTTTACTACTGCATGAGTTGAAAGTTTACATCCTTGCTAAGCCTGCTAACTTATTCAAAGAAAAAGCCTCAGGGAAGTGGCTGCTGCCAGAGCAAAGACAAGACTTGCTCCTAGCAAGGCTGAATCATTGCTGGTGTTTATTTAAGTTGTTGCTGGTTCTGTTGCACCTGGGGCTTTGTGGCTGCAATGGAACAGGTTCTGGGGCAAAACTATCTGCTGATGTAAAACTACTGAATGAATTTGTGCTGGCTGAGAATATTTTCCTGTCTCTACATAATGTGTTTCTATGTTGTAAATGATAAATTTTGAGGAGAAAAAGAAAATATTTCTTCAGATTGTATATAAGAAAGGTTGCTATGTACCTTGGTATTTACTCCTATGAAGTGTGTGTGGTAAATATTCATATTTACTAAGTCATATAGCTGGATATCAGATCAGCTGATAAATCCGTTTTTAACACAAAAACTGCAGCACTGTGGTGAATGATAAGGAAGTGATGTATTTTTGTAGAAAAGCTGAGAGAGAAGGAAGTGGGGAAAAAGAGAGAGGGAATGGGGAAAACCTGGCTGAACCCAAAACCTGATACAGAGCTGCTTAAGCAACCTGTAGGTACATGTATAGTTATGGGGTGGTTGTTGGAGTTATTACCAGTTAGTTTTGAAAATATGCTCTTCAGTACTTTTTATTTCATTTAGTTTGACTGGGTCTGTTCTCCAGGAATGAGAATTCTTTGAGGCTTATTCTTTCCCAGCTCTTATTTCAGGCACAACGTGGCCTTTAGGTGAGCTGTCATGGGTGGAGAGGTACGAACAATACCACCTGGGCACATGCAAGTGGTAGTTCATTTTCACTGTGTTAAATCCAGCAAAACAAATACATTAACAACTATTTCTGATTTAAATCTGCAAAGCACCAAGAGTGCAGTCCTGCAACAGAAGCAAAGCTGTTACAGCCCAGTGAGTCACTGAGGAATGCAATATAGGGCAACTGTGTGACACCTAGTGCTGCTCAGATAATTCCCCAGAGATTTTAACTCTTTGAAATGCTGCAGTGAGAGAGTCACTGTGGATATAAAAATGACAGGAGACCACCTTGGCTCTGACTTTTTCTCTCTCATATTTTATTTCAGAATTTGAAATAATATTTTTCTCTCTCATATTTTATTTCAGAATTGTGTTTCACAATATGAATGCCATTGATTATTTCCACCTCCTTCTTAAAAAGGAGAGGATGTAATTTCTTTTGAAGTTAGAAAGGATGTCACAAATAGTTAGCATTTTCCAAAGGCAAGGAAAGACTATACTTACAATGAAAGAAGTACACGTGATGGTGTGAGAGTATTTGCCACGAGGTTCACCGAAACAGACTGGATTACAGTTTGTGCAGGCATTAGTTTTCAGACCTTTGCAATATGCATAGCATATTGTGACCTGCCACTTTCAGGAGGAAATTAGCTCCCATTTCAGCACAGCTCCGAACAGGTGGATATCCAAAGCACCAAGGCGTATCCGGACATGAGCTTCATTACTTCATCCTAGGTGAAGACACCCTGACTGGTGTCCTGCCAGCCAACGTGATACCCACATGCACGGCACTGAGACACCTGGGCTGGCACAGGGGTGGGCAGAGCTCATGACTCCAGCAGCTCCTCCAGCAATTGTGGCTATCCTGTCTATGGACCTGGGCAGGTGTGTCCAGCTGAATGCAGCAACTTGTAGCAGCGTGTGTTGTCATTGGCCCTTTCTCTATCATGCTCCTTTACAGCGTAGTAGTCTTTGTTGTTCAAAAGTAAACCACTATTAGGGTTTTCATTGTCGTTTATGTCTTGCGTCATGATGTTGTTCTTTTATACCACACCTGACGTCAGCCTTTCCAAAGGTGCATGTGAGCTGTCAGTGAGCAATGCAGTCAGCTTTGTCACCCACTGCTCTGCTCCTCTACAGCACACAGATTTTCTTCTGAGTATTTTCTCAAGGTGTTAACATTTGTATTTGGGCCAGGGAAGAATTCTTTGAAGGGAAAGCTGTAGAATGTAGATCATCCTTGCAGCACAGTGATTAATTAACAGTAAGTAGCTGTGGCCAGGACTCCAGCAAATAGAGTATCGGGTGTCTCTAAACTGTCTTCTCAGCTGTTCCCCTTAACAAGAGTTGGGATCTGGAGAAAGATGACAGCTTTGGTAGATCTAGATGGTTTTGCTTTCATCAGTCCTTGATACTACTCACACAGAATGGGCTGCTCTACCTAAACCTCTGCAGACTCAAATGTTCTAGGCAAATGCTATAAAGACATGCAGTATTCAAATCTACCTTCTCAAATCAGAGGTTGACTAGGGCTCATATGAATAAGTTTATATACATACCTATAAAAAAACTTCCTCTACAGAGGTGTTAGACTCTCATTCTACGGCATTTAATCACAGAAAGCAAACACAATAATAACACATGACGTACCTGTGGGATCCTGAGCACCTCAAGAACATGGGAGGTGCTTATGAAAACCATACTTTGCTGAATTCTTGAATATGGAGAGTTTATTTAGGAGACAGAGAGGCCATTTATCTGCTGAAGTTTTCGAGCTCCAGTTTCTTCAGTGAATGCATCAGCTCAGTTTCCATAGAGTAATCATGCAGGCTGAATCCTTCATTTCCATAATGAGCGTAACAGAAGAGCTGCAGATGTACTGATGGCATCTCTAGGGATGGTGGTGTCTGGCATATTCTGTATCTCCATGGTTGGAATATGTTGTCAATGCAACTTCACCATCTCACTTTCCAGTGCATTTTCATGATTGCATTTCACTTAAGAAGCACTTGTGAGGAGCAGTTATTTTTTTAATAGCTCTTTAAATGCTGAACACATATAAATGAAACTTGTTTAACAGGATGGAGGTATTCTGACGTGGGTGGGGCTGGAGGATGTTTTGGCATGTGTGAAAATGCAAGAATTTGCTTCAAGGAAATGGAAACCATTGTTGAAACAAGCAAGAGTGACTTTCATCTGTTCTAAGATCTTTGTGTATCTTGGGAGCTGCTACAGGTCTTACACCACAGATAAAGAATGTGTGAAAGCATAGTTTTTGCTAATGGAATTGTAGAGTAACTTTTCCTGCTAATGTGGAAGAGGAGATACTCTTTTCTTTGTGGAGTGCCAGAAAACAATACCCTCCTCTATTACACTAAGACATGAGTGATTTTGTCTATGACCTTTCCTTCCCAGGTAAAGGAAGAGGATGTGTGGCTTACTGATGTAGGCAGGGAACAAAATATTTTCAGCATCAGCTACATGAATGATTATGGTTAAATGAATGATTAATTATACTCCTTTAGAGTGGCTGCTAACAGCAGGTGAACCTTGTTTATGGGAGCATGATACCAACTCTGATATTGATTTTTGGAGGTTGGGCACAGGGGCTTTGTTTATGAGGAGCATTAGAGGCAAATTCACTCACCAGTGTTTCAGATGCATGAACACCAGAGGAGGTGGCCGTGGGGCAGCTTTGCCTGCAGCACTGACTGGCTTGTGTGGCAGAGAGGGTGGAGGAGACAGACCTGAAGTTGAGGTTGTTCTGGGTAGGGTTCACTTCTCCCATCTTTTCCAATGAGTTTTTGGATGTACTGGCTGAGCTCACCAACAAGTCAGGAAAAGTTGAAGTATTGTCGTATATACTAGTTTGTCTCTTCATGGTCACCTGCCCCCTCTTTCATGTCCTTCCCTCTGGCTTCCAATACTGATGAAGTAAATAGGTAGTACTCTTCCAGGCTTTTCCTCCTCTTGTGCCTGGGCTAGGTCTGTCACAGGTGCTTGTACTTGTGCTGGCAGGATTTGGCCTTGTGATGTCTTATTTTTTGAGTTATTATTTATTACTATTACAGTGCATGTCAAATGTGTTCAAAAGGGGTCAGGAAAGAAGAGGTTCAGAGAGAGACCCTACATGAGATGAATGAGCTGGACCTTGCTGCCACTAGCTTAGCTTCACTTGCAGCATCAGCTGTGAGTTACAGGCAAATACAGACCTGCAAATGGCCCCTGCTCTGTTATTGCGCTCTTGTCCAGGCATTCAGCAAGCATCCTTCCAGGGCTTGAAACCCTAGGCTTTTCCTCCACCTTGTCCAGAGTTCTTCTCTCCATGTTTCCGTGGGAAAGAATAAGAAAAGGCAATAAAAACATTGTGTTGAGCATGCATGACCAAAACTAAGCAGTGCTTTAGGGAAGAACTGTTTTGCTAAGGTCTGTGTGTTGAATTAACAGTTTGGTAAAGGCAGAGCTTAAATCTAGATGGTAGAAGAAAGTAAAATAGTTCTCTGACTTCTCACTGAAAGGAGTTGAAATCAGTTAAAGAGAAGAAATGCCTCCTGTCTGGAAAACAGAGTAATCTTTGCTTTCATGACAGTTGAAATTGTATGAAAATACAGATGCAAGGTGGAAATAATTTTTAATTGTGTGCACAAATAAATAAACAGTGGTTTAAAAAAATTGATAAATCAACTTCACAAATAAAGGAATAATTCATAAAGATTAGTAAAAAGTTGTGTCCAAAGGCAAATTACTTACCTTCCATTTCCTCCTCCTTTGCTGTTAACCATATTTCTCACATACCCTGTTGTAAGTTGAATATTTTGACTGCACATGCATGTTAATCAATGCTACTTTATTAGTCACAGATCATGGCTCCATGGCCTGAGGTAGAAAAGCCTGAAACCAATAACTATATTGGGGACTCTTCCAAACAAAACCAGAACATGACTGGGAAAGAAGGAGAAAATCACAAAGGTAATATGTGCTCACTTGTGAGTTATAGAGATATATAAATTTTGGGGATCCTTGACAAGGTGGAGAGTAATTAAACAATTTTTTAATTGTTCCGTTTCATCAGGTAATGTAGCTTCGCTCGGAAATAAAGGGGAAATTCAACCTGCATTTTCCACAATAGCCTTGATAGATGAGACAAGGCCAGAAGAAGAAGACCCATGGGCTCTTCCGGAACTGCAGGACACTGGGGTCAAGTGGTCAGGTAGCCATTTCTCTGTAAATAAATTACCTGCATTTTTATCTGCATTTTTTCCCACCACTTCTCCTCTCACCTTCTCCAAGATTTAATGGGGATATTTGTCAGTTAAGAAGAATCTGTAAATCATGCTTACCCTCCTTAAAACACAAGAGATATATGGAAAACAATCTAGCACTAATATGGCTTTATATCCAGGCCACCGTTGGTCTTTCTTTACTCAGTAGGATGACTACAAAATCAGTGGTCAATCTCAGAATTTGTAAGGTTTTTGTCACATACCAAAAAACTTTTTTTTGTGGTAAAATTAAGTAAAGAAAATATCTGCTTCTGCAGTTAAAATGAACATTCTTAAAAAGAACATTCTTTTTGGTTTAATCACACATTGGATTCACAGTACTGTCTTTGTCTCCATAGCCTCTGCTTGTGCACTAGTATTCCAGAGAACACTTCAAGCAAGTCTTTTATGAATAATGTGTTTGTTTTGCAGAATTGGATACAAAAGGAAAAATCATCCGTGTGCTCTACGGGATAGGGAAGTTCATTATGCTACTTGGATTGCTCTACATGTTCGTGTGTTCTCTGGATGTTCTGAGTTCTGCTTTTCAACTAGTGGGAGGTATGAAAATGCCTAAAATATCAAGAATAAACTATGATAAGGCAGCAAATTTCATGTGAGTGAAATTTCATCATTTCACTCTTCAAGAACACTCTTCATACACGTTGAGATTCAGAAGGAAGTAGCTCTGATTGAAGCCTGACCTTCATTTGTTTGAAAGGGTCTGTCTTTCTCAAATTCCAAAGAGCTGTTGATGTAGCAGTTATTGGCCCTGATTTCTTAGTAGCTCCCTGTTACTTTAGTGACAATTTACACAAATACATCTGTGCATAAATCTGTCCCACCTGAAAGACATTTCAACAAGTTGAAATATGAAAACTGTGCTTTTGATCAAGGCATACAGCACTGAAATGTCCCCCAAATCCTTCAAAGATGATAACTATTGAAACATATTTTTTACATTTGCCAATCTCCAAGGGTTGAATTCAGATGAGTGATTTAGGAGCGATTATCTGAGAAATATGTGAGCTTCTGTGGAAGTACTTTGGGTTTCTGGAAACACAGAAAACTACAGGAACAGAATCAATCAGGATTATGAAAGCAGTTTTCCTCAATGCAGTAATCAAAAATACCAAGTAATAGCATTTAAATCTATGTATGTGTGGTTTTTCGTCCTACAGTCTCTCCTCTGCTGGCGGTGGTTTTATATGTTTCTGTGCAAAGTTCAGTAGAGCTTGTTTAGTCACTGAAATGAGAGAATATAAAGCATTTTCTAACAAATGAGAAGCTGAGAGTTCAGGACCTGCATTTGGATCTCTGGGCTACATCACCTTGTACTTTTTTTTGGCTAGGAAGCATGGCTATATATGTATCAATTAAAAGGTTGAATGATCTTTAATTAAACACTCTGATAATCTCTGTGGACTTTAACTTGCACTTCCCTCACTCTGAGAATATGTTTTTTGTAGGTAAAGCAGCAGGGGACATATTTAAAGATGATTCAGTGCTGTCTAATCCTGTTGCGGGACTGGTGATTGGAGTTCTGGTGACAGTTATGGTCCAGAGCTCCAGTACTTCCTCATCCATTGTGGTCAGCATGGTGTCCTCCACACGTAAGTCTGATTGCAGTATCTTCCTACAGATCACTCCTAAATCTTGTCCAAGGTGCAAACATTCCCATCTATTTTTAAGTTGTAAAAGCTTTGGTTGTAAGAATAGAGACTGCAGGAAAAGCTTTTCACAGCTGTTGCCCTGATATAAAATAGCATTTAAAAAAGTAATAATAGTATTAATACCAATAATAGTAGCAATAATAGTAGTGCTAGTAATAATAAAACCACAGCTGCAGTAAAGATCATTGGAAGCCTTGGCATTGAATGCCTTAATTTTGAAATTATCTGCATAATTTTCTCATGTTAGGCAGCTACTGAACTTCATTTTATGAATAATCATAAACTTAATTTGTTCCTGTTGCATAATTTCAAAATTCTACAGTAAGTAGGCAAATGCCTGTGAAAGAAGAGACTTTAGCTTACTCTGGCCCTCTAATGTGTGGTGAAAAGGGATAATCATAGACTGCAGTGTCAGTGGAGGTTATGGGGGTGCCATGTTCCCAGGGGACTTGATTAAAGAAAACATTTGAATTGGAGGGCCTAATCCCAGTGATATCAAGGGAAGTCGGGGTTTCAGTGACAGTAACAGCAATTTTCATTGGAGCACAGATCTTGCTGATGATCTGATTTCTCGTTCAGTGCTTCCTTTTCTGCTTTCCAGTGCTGACCGTTCGATCAGCTATTCCCATCATCATGGGGGCAAACATTGGCACCTCAGTTACAAACACGATTGTGGCACTCATGCAAGCTGGGGACAGGAATGAATTTAGAAGGTATTGTACTTAAACACTACATCCGAAAAGTTGGTTTTTCTTTCTTTGTAGGTTTTCTTCTATTTTTCCTATCAATACTACAGCCATTCAACCTTGTTAACTAGGAAAGTCACAAGCATGGCCATGGCAAAGGTATAATGCTGCCTTCATATATGGCTTCATATACTTGAAGAAAAGCATATTAGGTTCCTTTGGAAGTTTTGTGATTTTGTAAGAATCCACTGTTTTTAATGTCCTTACGGAAAGATAAATTTTCAACTACTCCCACTATACCACCCAACTTTTATTATGTCTTAGTTATGGGAGGGCTGTACAAGTTAATATTACCTTATTTTGGTCTAGTCTCCTTAAATGAGATTTCAAAATTGAAGTGGTTTAAAGTCTACAATAAGCAAGAGCTGGTAACTGTAGAGAAATGAAGTGTCAAATACATAGAGTGACACCTTTTAGACAGCCCCTTGACATTGGCACCGAAAGAGCTCATGGCTTACTGGAGATGGGCAGTAAACTTGGTTGGGATATGAGACTTTGGTACCTTGTCATTTATGGCATACTGGACATATCAAACACTATTTCCCTCTGAGGGAAGAGCTATGGCTCCTCAGGCTTTGGAGGAGAAGTTGGAAGGGAGCTGTACACCAGTGATTTGCAGGAACATGTGAGAGAGCTGCGAAGCTCTCTTGCTCCAGGAGTCAGGATGAACAGGTCCTGGAGGAAATGACAGGCTGAGGAATAAAAGTGTAGCAAGAATGGGTGGGAGGCAAAACAAATGTAGGCTATACAGCCACTTCTTTTTTTCAGACAAGTACTCTTGGCAGCCTTGTGTTAAGGATCACTTTCATCTTTTCTAGTTTTTGTTGTTTTACTCACCTGGCTGGCTCTTTAGTTGGTCAACAGTGTGGAGAAAACTTAGCACTCCACAGCACAGTAGCCATCTCCTGTGACCCCAGAAATTAAATGGTTCCCACCTTGAAATGGGCTTCATCCCCACTTTTATGATTTCATATCTAATTGTTGTACACATTTCGTTTAATTAAAAGCAGCACTGTTTTTTAATTTCTTCTCACAGAGCCTTTGCTGGGGCAACAATCCATGATTTCTTTAACTGGCTTGCTGTGTTTGTGCTGTTGCCCATTGAAGTTATTTCTGGCTACCTTTACCATCTCACCAATGTTATAGTTGAGTCCTTTCATCTTGAAAGTGGTGATGACGCCCCTGAGCTACTAAAAGTTATCACAGACCCCTTCACAAAGCTCATCATTGAGGTAAGCTCTTTCTCGCTTCAAGGAAGCTGCTTACTTGGTCCACTCAGAGCTAATTAAAATGCTCCAAGAATGAGGATTCTCATTTCTTTCTTTGTGTCTTTGGGGTAAAGCTCATTATCAGATGAATTCTTCTTTTTATTCACATTTCATAAAGCCTCAGCTCTATATTTTCTGTTTCTATTTCCCCCACACTGCACATTAATGATGACAGACCTAGCTAGGTGGACTCGGCAGGCAGTTGAGGACAAATACAGCCATATGGGATAGATGGGAAGGCAGCTTGTTGTCTAGACATTGGCAGATAGTACCAGCTGAGACAACCTGGCACAGCCAGAAGATCAGCATAGGACCCGATGATGACACTGAAATTATGGGACATAATTGCATGCATCTAGAGGCCAGGGGCCTCATGAACAGCTTCTAAAATGGCAGTAAATACAGTTAGGCAGTTGTTTCAGTACAGTTGATTAAGGAGAAAGGGCGAGATAAGGTGGTGGATGATTTGGGAAGAATGAGACACAGTATTTGTGTAGAGTTTGTGCCTTTCTCTTGGAATAATCCCCCTCTTACCTGCTGTGCAGCAGCATGATTATGCAGGCTTTACGTGGTTGAGATTCCAAAGGGGGTTTTTTGAGAAGAGTGAACAGAAGTTTGTGATGAAAATCATAATAATAATTTTTTTGTTTTAACTTTTTTTAGCTTGATAAATCAGTAATAAATGCAATTGCTACTAATGATGAATCAGCAAAAAACAAAAGCCTGGTAAAGGTCTGGTGTGTAACTGAAACTAATGTGGTGAGTATAATGATAAATTAATTGTCATGTACCTCAGGAAATATATTACTGATCTGTAGCTGATGCTCCTTATCATAGTATTGTGAAATTAGGTTATTAAATGAGGGGATTTTTAGGGGCAGAAAAAGAATGAAAACAATTTAATGTAGCTTTTGATCCACTTAAACCAAAGTGTTGACCTTGACCTGGCTGCTTTTGGTACCATGCAGGCCCTCACTTATCAAAACTGGTGTTTTGGAGCCAAGCCTTTCACTCCTTTCACACACAAATGCCTTTAAACTCTGATATAACCATCTCCCTGAAAGTGGAAAAAATCTGCAACGTAGGCCAAAAAAAGGTCTTTTCGACCACCATTTATCTCCTGATCTAATCAGTTTTAGTTTTACCTGTGTTAGGGTGATCTGGTGGCAGCTGGTTATTAGTAGCTTTCTTGGAAAACTGCCCTAGAAGAAAGCCTCTGTGGGGCTGCATCCTGTTGTTCTTCATCCAAGCAGCACAGCAGCTTGGAGGAATCTCTTGCCCAGACCAACACCAATGAGTATTTTGGTAAACTGTAGAGCTGAGTGTTTGGTTTGCATTGTTCAGCTAACCAGCAATTAGAGCATTAAATATCCTTTGGTTCTCTAATTAGAGTATTCTACTTGTTGTCGTGTGTAGACAAGTAATTCCTGAAGTCCTGAGGCAGAAGATACTTAAGGACACACAGGGTTGAAATTAAGTGCCCAGCTCCTATTGAATGACAGTCTGGATGGCCAGTGAAATGTTAGCTAGGGAGATAGTGCTGGGAGCAGGGCTGTGCTCCTCTGAAACTCTGCTCGGGTTACGCTGCTGAGTATCTGGGTGTTTCACCTCAGAGGAGCACAGGGTTTGGGCAGCTGCCCTGCTGTCAGACCCCCAGCCCACACTTGGTCGCCCCTTGGCCTCACTGCCTACACAGGCACAGCCTACCTCTCAGTGAGGTCTGGGCCCTTGAGCCCTACTGAAGACAAGAAACTATATGGAAAGTGTAGGCTGAGGAAATGTGTATTTCTATATACACATTTTTTTCGGTGTTTGTCTATATTTTGACTGTGTACCTACTGCCCAAGCCTATAGTCGATTTGCAAAAACACATGAAACCCCTAAAAGCTGGACTTGAACTTGGTGGGAGAAAAGGAAGATAGTTTAAATTATTTACATTCCTAGCAAGTTAAACCAATTTCTGGCAAAAATGATTAAACAGCTTTATGGCAGGGACATATACATGTTTAAAGCAAAACATAATCATTTTGATCTAATGCAACTGCTTTGGAATTTAGATGTTTGAAAAAATTTCAGGAAGGTGAGAAAAAACATTGTATTGTGTTTGTGAAGATTGACATGATGGGGAGGCTGGAGCCCAGGCACTCCTTGGAGATACTGGGGGCACTAGATCCACCCCCAGCTTTGCCCAGGTGTCTCAGCTGGAGGGGGCTGTGAACGCAGATGTCTGTAGGCAGTACCCAGCAATGATTTCTCTTTCCCCATTTCTGCAAAAGAGAATCACTTAAACACATTTGAAAGATACCTCCTGCTCAGCAGCATGGCTCAGAGTCCATCTGGCTGTTAGCTGCTGTAGTGTGGAAGTACAGCCCAGTCAGCAAACTCTTCCTTAATCTGCACAAGGACTTATGGACCTGGTGTTGGAATGCAGTATGTCCAGGCTAGGAGTGCTTATAAAGAAGGTTTTATTGTGGTATAAATAGAAAATCAGGTTCAGCTCCATAATAGTCATGCAAATCATAGTGCTTGTAATGAGGTCTTAGATAGCATTTGAACATTAAAAGAAAAGTAGTAACAGCCCTTCTGTTTCTACAGGCAGGGAAACAGGCACAGAAAGGCAGTGAGAGGAGCTTGTGCTCATCATGCAACAGAGGCTGCACTAGCGTAGCATTCTGAATCATAGCCCTGGGCAGTACTCCCCAGACCATTAACTGCAGTTGGGATGGCAGTAAAGAGATGTTTCTTTGACCAAGGAAGCTGTGGCACTGACTGGAAAAGGAATGCCACTTTTGCAACTACAGCCTAATATGAAACTCACTCTACTGCCATCCATAGTTAAGGTTCTTAGCTATTAATTGCTTGGTACAATGGTTATTACAATGTAGAAGATTTTGGGAATATCTTAATCTTTAATTGTTTTACTTATTGACTTGGGTAACAGCACAGTCATTTATTTTAAGAATGCAAAAGTTTCACCTTGTTATTAATGTGGTGCCAGCTTACAATTCTGCCTTTATTAATGTATTCTTTGTTGTAGTAAAAATCTTACACTTTATATGAGCTCTTAATAAAGGGTTAACGATGACTGAACTATCTGCTCTGTCTGGCAATTTTTAGACACTGCAGAATGTCACAATTCCATCTTCAGAAAATTGCACATCTCCTGACTTTTGCTGGACTGAGGGAAATGTGACATGGACCCTCAAGAATATAACTGTAGAAGACTATATCAGTAGATGTAAGTAGTAGAACTATTTCTTTTATGACAGTATCTTTGCAAGTGTATATGACTTTCTGATGGTGTTAACAGACCACTTCAGAGATGTATCAGGAAGCCTTTGCCTGCACATGGACACATGGTCCTACTGCAGGTGCTGTCTGAGGAGCCCGTGCTGGTACAGCTACGCAGCTGGAGTTACCAGCATCATCGTGGCATCTGGCTGCAGATGGATGTCTTTCCATGCTCCCTGCTATCAGTAATTGAGGTCACCGTCACCCTCGCTGTTCAGATGGCTTGGGGCTCCAGTTACTATGCTGTAATGGTTGCTTGGATATCTCCACTCCTGTGCATGCCCTGCAGGACTCTCAATGGCCCTTCTCAGGCACGTAGCCACCTCTGGGAAAAGCTGACCCACCATCCAGCTTGGAGTACCCCAGAACTTCCTCCTGCCATTGCACTTCTCTCTCTTGAATATGATCATGCAGCTCCTGCCTTCCCCATAGGGGTGCCCACTGTGTGTTTTATAAGCAGGTCCATGCAAGAGCTTCTCCTGTCCCACTCAAACATGGCTTTTGTGGAGCAAGGGAGGTGGTGTCCCTCTTTGCATCAACCCTTCAAGTTGTGTGTGCTTTGGTCCCATTTTCTTAGAGACATGTATGAAAACCAGAGCTGGGCTTAGAATCACAAGCAAAAATCTGGCTAGGCTAATTAATTTTCTTTTTCTATTTCAGGCCAGCATCTCTTTGCAAACTCAGACCTGCCTGATCTTGCCATTGGTCTCATACTTCTGGCTTTGTCCCTGTTTGTTCTGTGCTCCTGTTTGATAATGATTGTTAAACTATTAAACTCTGTGCTTAAAGGACAAGTGGCAAGTGTTATCAAGAAGACAATCAACACTGGTAATTATCTGCTTTTCCTGAGGTTTGTTTTCAGGAATGACAAGGACACTGAGCACATTGACATCTCCTGTTCTGGTAGATAATATAGAATACTTTGAAGAAAACAGTACTGAATAAAAATCACCCCCCACCTCCACACACACATTTTTTCTCTCAAGTGTATTTTTTTTCCTTCTTTTAAAAACCTAATAGTGAACAGCTTGTTTGAGAAACGCAGCAGATTAACAGCATCAGAGACCAAAGTCCAGGCTCTGTTTCTTGATGTATAATCATTAGCTGTTAGAAATGTAACGTTCCCATCCTCAAAAGATAGCACTAAAGTGCTGAGATTATTATTGCCTGTTGTGGCACAGAGCCTGCATGTTCCTTCTAAAGTAAGTTGAAAAGAAGTTTGTAGTAATTAGTGATCTTGTCCTGTTCCACTGCCTAACCCTCTCTTCAGTAGGATAAGGCAGCTTTCAACAGTAGTATTTTCTGTGTTTCCCTGTGCTCTGTGGTTTTTTTCAGCATGGATCCACTGAGTGCAAATGTTGGTTTTTTTTTCACTTGGCTGCTTTTCCTTCATACTCTCTTGAATGGAGAGATTAGAACCTGTAGCAGAGAAAAGCAGTCCTGGCATGGATCCCAGGTGGTGGCTGAAGAGAGGGTTCACAGAAATGGGGAAAGGCAATGAAGTGGTCCCCAAGCTCTCTTTTCTCCCGGACAAAGAATACCGCACAAATTAAAAACAAGCAGTGGAAAGTTAACAGCTGCCAATTACTGTTTATTTAATTTCTGATCTGCTCTGCATTCCTTTGTGTCTTCCCAACTGATTAAGTCCTCACTTCTCAGCTCACTCATAAATCTGCAGACTGCAGGGGACCATTGTCCCTAGTTTCTCTAATCAGTGTGTTCAGTTTTCTTTGCAAGAGTTAACAAGCAAATTTTTAGGAGCTGATCTGCTTGAAGCAAGTTAGAACAAGCTACCTGATTTCCTCAGGACGGTCTTCAGAGCTTTCTGAGTACCTGATCCATGCAGCAGGTGCCTGGTTGCTGAAACCAAGACTCTCAAGACATCTAGAGGGTTTTGTGTCAACCTCTGTGGAAACATTTCTGATACCCCGTTGCATTACAACCTATATGCTTACAACCCTTAGCGAGGACAAATGTCTACCTAGTTCAGTATCCATCTCAAAGTGTATCCAGTGGTGGAAGACTGCAGAAGGAGCACAGCTAACAGGATAAATTAAAGTAGTCAAATCATCATTTAAGACCCCAAATCATCATTTAAGAGACAACACACAAAAAATATATCGGTATTTCAAGTGCTTAATAGTCTTCACTGCTCTGTTACTGTTATATAGAGCATTTTGTTATGCTAACAACAGTGTTCTTTCTCTATTTTTTTAGATTTCCCATTTCCTTTTACTTGGCTAGCTGGATACCTGGCTATGCTTGCAGGGGCTGGTATGACCTTCGTCGTCCAAAGTAGTTCTGTTTTCACATCTGCCATTACACCCCTTGTTGGTAAGTTGTCAATACTGTGTTCTATATCCCCATGGTTTATCTCCTCCATCATTCTGAAACCAACTCAATATTGCTTCTTTTCTCACAGGCATTGGTGTCATAAGCATTGAGCGCTCTTACCCCCTTACCTTAGGAGCTAACATTGGCACAACCACAACAGCTATACTTGCAGCTTTAGCAAGTCCAGGGAGTACATTAAAATATTCACTACAGGTCAGTATAAACCAGTGATTCCTTGACTTCATTTAGAAGTTGTAACTTTTCTGAGGAAAAGCCTGACAAAATTGGCTCTGATGCAAATATGCCATGGATGTTGTGCCTGATTTTGTGTGTGCTGTTAATGACAGCTCGTTCATTTCAGATGCCAGAGCAAAATGGTTGTATTAAACATACCCAGAATGTCAATATATGGTTAAATTTTGCTTTCATAAGTTGGCTTGATCTGAATGAGTGAATTCAGAACTGAGAATCAAGGGTGGCCCACTTGACCCCTGAGCGTGGCATCTCTGCAGCTTGGAATTCAGTGCCCATATATCTGACAACTCCATGAGGGTTACTGATTTCTGTAAGCTCTCTTCTCAGAACCTTGACTCAGTTCATGCAGTGTACAGGGATTCCTGTAACCTATGTGAAGACTCTACAGTCCTTAAGCTGACAAGCTCTCTGTCTACACAAAGTTGCAGTGAGCATCACAGCATCTATTTTTTCTCATTGTAAGTGTAATCTGAATAGGTTTTATTTCCTTGTTGCCTCAAACTATTCAAAAAGTAGGGAGCCTGGCTTTGGCTTCCCATTTTCCACCCAGTAAAGAACCTGGCAGCAGATAACACTTGAACGAATGCTGTACATTAAAGAGGGAAAAGATAATGACATTTCCTTCGTAAATAGGATGAATGTTTTTTACTAGCTAAAATAAATCAAGAAAATTACGGAAGTCATTTTATTGTCCTCAGGCATGATGGAACAGATGTAATCATGAGAAGATACTATCTTGATAAAGCTCAGATTTCGTGATTACATGCTGGTTTTATAATGCACTTTAAAAATAAACTCCTATACTTTCATACTTAATTTAGTCTGATAACAGTTACAGAATGAGAGTAAGATAAGGTGAGCAAGGAATGTACTGTTTTGTTCGAAGTATGCTTATTCTGGCTAAGCAACTTCTGAAAGCTTTAGCAAGTGGGTGTCTCTTAATGATAATGTTTTAATAAAAAAATTTTGAAGGACATGAATCAAATTATTTTAATGACCCAGACAACATCTCATTCCAGGAATCTCCTCAGAGCCCTATAAACTTATAGCTAATTTTCATAAAATCCAGGTCTGTACCATTGAAAGTTTTCAATAGCCTGTGTGCAATATCTAATTTACACTTCCTATATTTTCATTAACAACTTATGGACGCAGAACCCAATAATGAACAATCCTCACATGATTTACTAACAACAGGACTGTTTACTGAGACCTGTTTAGTATTTCAGCTTTATTTCTGATGGACTGCGTTTCTTGCAGTTGGAAGATTCCTTTTAATACTTCATCTGCAGAGAGATCCAACATCCCCTCTAGGCTTGTCTTGTGTCTAAATATGTCCCCCGTTTGCAGGCAGTGATCTTTACAATGTGTGAGACATTACCGAGTCCTTGTTTTGTGCTAGGAAAGACCCTGCAATGAAATAGCATGAAAGACAAGAAAAAGGAGTGGGAACAAGGAAAAGGAAACTATGGAGTCTCAGTGCACTGAAAATTATTATCATGTGGGTAGGAGGTTTTAAAGGCATTTTGGCTAATGAACTTCTCAAATGTTTTTGCTTTCAGATTGCCTTGTGCCACTTTTTCTTCAATGTCTCTGGGATTATTCTGTTTTACCCAATACCTATTACCCGGCTGCCAATCCGCCTGAGCAAGACCTTGGGAAACACAACTGCCCAGTACAGATGGTTTGCTATATTTTATCTTCTGGTCTGCTTCTTTCTTTTGCCTTTGTTTATATTTGGTCTGTCACTGGCAGGCTGGCCAGTCCTTTTGGGTGTTTGCCTTCCCCTGGTTGCTCTTTTTATTGCTGTGGTTGTAATTAATATTATGCAGAAAAGGCGACCACATTCACTGCCTGAGAAGCTCCAAAACTGGGATTTCCTACCCATCTGGATGCGCTCCCTAGAGCCCTGGGACAATATAATTATGTCTTCACTTGCCTTTTGTGGGAAACACTGCTGCGGCTTCTGCAAGTGTTGCAAAGTCAATGCTGAACAGGAAGGTGCCAAAGACAAGCAACTAAAAACTATGGAGGTTTATGAAAACACCATGGCAATGGCTGATGAGGAAAGAGGTGGAAGAAGGGCACCAACTGCAGCTTGTGTTGACAAAACAGGCACAAACAACACAGCCTTATAGTAGCGGATCAACTCATATTAGCAGAGATACAGCATAGGACAGTCAGGCTCCTCAAAACCACCTTGGACTATGCACTGAGGACAGAGCGAACATTTTCTCAGGTTTCTGAAGACAGTGATACATCACTCATCAAGGAATGGAGTCAAATAAGCTTGACAGAGTCCCTAGAAAAATCTGTGCTCAGTTGCAAAGCTAATGACAGATTTGCTCACAGAGGATCTACTATGTGGTACCTTTCTCCAAAGCTATCAGTAGCAAACAAAAGAAATCCTGATTTAGTCCCGTGAAGAGAGAGATGAAAGGAGTTGTAATCAATTCAAACTTAAAAACCAAACAAACCATGCACTTATAGAACAGCCTTTCTGACCTACTGACTTACTCAGCAGAAGTTGCCTTATAATACCTAACAAGCTCTGGAAAGTAAAAAAAAAAAAAAAGGAAAAGAAAAACAGGAAAGGTAATCCTAATGTTTTCATTGGCCTGTTTGCAGTGATCAAATGGAAAACAGTAGTTTTCCTAGAATGGACAAAAGCTATTCTATATGTGTGAAGGAAAATGAAATCCTGGGACATCCTTCAGAAGCTCATGGAGTCCTACTCTGGCATAAGGGTGTGCACAAGCCCATTTGGAGCCCTCTCTGTCTCTTTTAACACTGGGAACAGAATTTATAATATTTTACTATCTCAAACTAAAGACCATAAAAGTAATCGCTGTTGCCTCTGCTTGCTGAAGGTTAGTGCTGTGTTTGGAGACACTGGGTGGCTACCAAAGGTCTTGGTTGGCTCAAGATGAGGTCGTGTTGTCTTTCTTCTCTCTAGAAGGTCCTCTTCAATCCTGTTCACCATGTAATTCCATAACCAGAGAAACAGTACAGAAGGAAGGACAAGTGGCCAGTGTAGGGGGGGAGACAGCTGCTCCAGCCAGGGCTGGGGCCAGGAGATCTGTGTGTAGCTGTGGCTCCATTTGCCTGAGCCGCAAAATGAGTTTTCAGAGCAGTGATGAAGACTGGCTTTAGAACTACAAAAGAGGGAACCTGCAGAGCAGATTATGGTTAGCATGGGACATATGGTAAAGTTTCCTGGAGAGAAAGGGGTGTTCACCAACCCTTTGTGCTCTGAACCACTCTCCTTGGAAATAATGTGAATTTTACTAGCAATTGTATGTAGCAATCCAAATCCCAAATAAAATCTATAACTAGTGTAGTCACTACCATGTGTAGCATATCCATAGGTAGTGTAATACTTGGTGGGAAGCTGCTTGTGCTCAAATTTTACCATTACTGATGTTTTAGTAAATGCTTGTGAGGTTGCTTTGAATCATGGGCTGACAGAAAGCATAATTTCAATGTCAGGAAAAGAGGATTTCAAAGATGCACCGAGTGCTTCTGCTGGCCTTCAATAGCCCAGATATTAGTGCTTATGGGATAATACCTGAAGTCCAATCACTAACATTAAAAAAAAAAGGTAACTCAGTGTAGACCAAGTGTTATTTAAAGCCAGTTTAAGTGGCTGAGTTTTAAACTAAATCTGTAATGGAAATGCTGAGAAGACCCTTAGTGTAACATAACCACTCAGTGCTGCTAGAACACATTTATTTCTGAAGAGTTGTTTTCTGGATCTTGGAATTCAGTAGATTGAATTCAGCTATCAGGTAAATACATACATTTTAAAAGTCAAAATCGTTTTCATTTACTTTTTTAAACTGGCATTCAAAGTGGCAAATTATGTTGCTGAATATGTGTTTGCAAATTTCATCCATACTGAGATTCCAACTGTTTCTGTAATTGCTAGTCAGTGACAAAATGCTTAGAAATCAGAATGAATTTCCAAAAGCATCTAGTTCTGCTCTTATGGAGTATAGTAGCAAAAAGCAGGGTTATGTCAAACTGTACTTTTAAAAGTTATTTGCTTTGTCCTTCATATAGTTGAAACAGAATTTTGTCAGCATCTTGTTTTTAAAGTAGAATTTTGATATTTTCAATAATTCTTCTTAATTCTATTCTCACAATTCTGGATGCTCCTAGAATCTGTTTCTTTAAATCCCAGTGTGCATTTCCCATGCCCTGTTTCTTTGGGAAAAATATGAGAAAAATAGTCAGAATCCTTTCCATGTTGTCTCAAGTTTCCATTGACCACACATTGAAAGAGGAAACATTTTAGTCTACGTTTACTTATTTCTTAAACAACTTGCACCTTATTTTGCTTCTTGAAGTACAGCCATCAAGAACAGTGATAATAACTGTGGGAAAGCAATTCTTACAAAAGAATCAGGGTAATAATTGTCAGACATATCAGTACTTTATGGTTCCTGATTGTAACACTTCCCCTGTGATCTCTCCTTGCTCCAGGCCATATTGTGCCATTGTGTTAAGCAGATTTCAACAAATATATCTGTTTAACACTTGACAGCAAAATGTGTCTTGGTATATTTCCCCCCTACTCTTATACAAGATATTTACACTTTATTTATAATTGTTTGAGTGTACAGAATTTTTCATAAGTTATAGAGAAAAAGGCTCATGATTGTGTTATATATTACACGTTTGGAAACTATGCAATGTTTATCTATAAAAATGTAAAAAGGAACTATTGTATATTTTGTAATATAACTTTTCAAATTGTTTGTGTATACTGTGTATTATGGAGGCTGTTGGCTCCATCAATAGATTACTTAAAGATTGTTAGCAATGCAGAGACAGATTTCTTAAAGATGCAAACCAACTACATACTTTCATAATATGGCTCAATGCACAAGGATATTGAACTCTACTTTTCTAAAAGAAGTGAATTTTCTGTAATGAGACATTTTTGAAGTACAATATTTCTAAAATACTTTTTTAAACTCTTAAGCACTGTATCTTTTAACTGTTTTAAGGACAGTATATGACTTTACACTTTGTCACGAATATTGATCTTGTCTGTCCTTATGCATTGAATGTAAAAATAAAGAGGAGTTTTAAAAAAATCGTGTCTTTTCATAATATCTGTTTATATACATATCATGGAAGCTTGCAGAAAAATAAGTATGCAAACAAGCTCTAGCCTGAGCTGTTGCAGTGTACAAGAAATGAGGGTAGCAGTGAACACTAAAGAGAAGCACTCGTGTGTCCAATGTTTTCATATGAATGAGAGATTTTCATATGGAGAAAAATAAACAGAATTGCTCAGTGCAATTCTGTGGGTTAAGATATTTTCTGGTGGGGTGCTGCAGACTTTCCTCAGTGAAGGCAAGCATGGGAGAGCAAAGCCAGTGTAATGTGGCAACAGGGTGCATGATGAATTATACTAAATGATCTGTATCACTGCACTAGGCTCATATTCTCTTTGTTTTCTCTGGAAAACAGTTTCCAAAATGCTCCTTATAACTTGTGACCTTAGTGATGTGTAGCTTATAACTGGGCAAAAATATCTTACTCCTTTTTCTAATCACACATGACCTGTGAAGCTTAAAATTAATCAGATAGAGAGAGAAAAAAAGTACTCCTTAAATGCTTTAAAGATTATTAAAAATGTCATTAGACTTCCCAACTATGAGCTTAATGGTAGATGAGGAACCAGCCCCCAAACCAGCTCTCATTCCCTACTATACCATGTTTTAGTGAAATGAAGGTAGCAGAAGTATTTGTTATAACACCAATATTTATGCACTACAGTGTAAACTGTCTTCTTTTGAAAATGTAGTAAGCACCCTAGGCCCACGATTTAAAACTTATACCTTCTCACACACAAGCAGAAATACTGTATTTAATCACTTCCCATGACTCGTTGTCTGTTGGGAATCCAAGGGCACCCAGGAAACACACACAGGTTGTGCCACCCACTTTTCCATTTCCAAACCCCTTGGGGAGCTACCTGGGGTAAAGTTCAGCAATGCCTTTTGCTATTTCACCAAAAGCAGGTAAGTTGGAGTGCTGCACTCATCAGAAGCCTTCAAAATGTTCAAACAATGCCTCGACTGATTGCCTGGTTGCTCATGTAACTGTTTGCACTGTTCTCTGCTCAAGTGCCACATTCTCTTCTCCAGTTTCAAACTCTTGATAACACTGCATTCAGCTGTACCAGGCCTACCACTGTGAAGCATTCCTGTTAGTCAGAAATACCAGTTACATGCTTTGTGGTCTCCCTCTGCACCTCACCATGCAGCGGTGGGCACCCAGCCAGGTCCTTAGGACAGCCACTGGCTGTGCCATTGAGAAAGACTGTTCTCTGACTTACAGAAAATTATTTGGGGAGTAGGCTGGTGAGGTGCTGCTGGCAGTAGCTGAACCAACACACAACAGCACAGGATCTGATCAGGATGGTTAAAAATAAATAGTGAGCAGTGCAGAGCAAAAACTCATTTCCAGATCTGCATATGGGAGGATACCACACACATACCAGGGAATGCCAGGCTGTGTTTCAGTTGCATAATCTCAATGGGCTGTGCTTCCATGCAAGCACTTTATCAGCATTCAGATGTTTTTTCACTATCTAAAGGCCACTCCTGATGTTGCCACATGCCAGAGGTGTGACACTGTATGTGCAAACCCACTCATGATATATTTACAGTGAATACTCTGTAGATATTGTTCCCTTAATGACAATGCTACTACAAAGAAAGCATGTGATCTCTATGAGAGAACTGAGTGTTCACTTTGCTTGTCAGATAGTAATCACACTGATTTTCACGGAGCTGTCCCTAAGTAGGTTTTCCTTAACAATTGTGATCCAAGTGTTTCAACGAGGCAGAGAAGCAGAGCAAAGGCTAGAATTAAAGTGTCACAAACATCGCGTCTTACTCAGCACCTGACGAAATTCCCTAATTGCCATTTACACTTTTGGGGTGTATCAATCTTTTTACATGGCTCAACGTCTAAGGACACATTACGGTGGCATAAACAATAAGGGTAATTACTGGAGCAGATATTTTGCAACCAACCCCACGTTTGATAGACTGGGGTTTTTTCACAATGCAAAACACATAAATTACAGGACATGCAAACAATTTATGGACAAAATGCTGCCCTTAGTGTTGCAATATGTGGTCATAATTGACATTAGGAAAATTGGTGCCCATGTGAGTGAGGAGAGCATTAAGCCCTATTTTAGCTGACTAATGCAATGGCCTCAGGCACTGGATCTCAAATGGTTGCCACCTGAAGACTGGCTCTGGTGTTGCTGCGTAGTGCAAACATATGGTATTGACTCTTGCTTCTTGCTTCCAGCTGTTATATTACCTAAAAATATATTCTTAAAGATACCGGTCAGTGCAATTTCTCTGTCTTCCTCAAAGACTGTGCTACAACAGTCTCAAACACTCCTCAGCAGAGTGGGAAGCATATGGAACCTGCCATCCACTAGATGCAGAGCATCCTTTGGCCTGTGCTTGAGGATAGGTGTGAAATAAGGAGCATTTCTGAAGAAATTAGCAGCACAGTGACTCAGATTGTGGGCTTGTACGCTGGAAGTGGAAAGAAACTGAGTAAGAGTATACCCTGGGGATCTGCTTAGCCTGGTTGCTGCCTTTGGCCAAGCTGGGAGTGTCCTCAGTGCCCTCAGAGCTGACACCTCTGTCACAGAAAGGGGAAAGAAGAAAGGAACAGGAAAAATCCCAAGCAGCTAATTATGTCTCAGGTGGGACCCCATCTCTGCCTTCAGTCCTTTATATCTGTGATAATTCTACTTCCCTCTTCTCAAACATGCCAATGGTGTTGAACCAAGGAACTTGCCAGGTGATGTTCACCCAGCTTGGGAAAGCTAGGGGAAGGGAATGACATTTTGATTTGTCCCCTCCCTCACTTTGCAAGCCTGGAATGCGGGGGATTGAGGAATCACAGACAGATGAGGAATGGGACTGGAAGACTAGAGCTCCAAAATAGGTCAGAACTTCCGGGAGTAAGATGAGGTGGAATTGATATGGGGGCTGGCTGGCTTGTTGGACCTGGTGGTTAAATGACTGCATGTGCATTGCAGCAGGTAGAGATCACTTGACATTCATCATTAGCAATTTCAACACTACCTGGAAACACAGGGAAAGGAATACCTTTTGCTTCTTGTGGAATAAAACAGAATGCCTGGTGAGCCCAGCAAGGCATCCTAAGCCCAGATGCATGGAGCTGGCATGTACCTTCTCTAGGTGCCTCATGGTCCTGAATGTGATGGAGGACCTCCTGTCCACACCTCCCAGTCAGGTGGGAGACCACCACCCATGCATTCACAATCTCAGCAAAGCCCTCAATAATATGGTCAAGGGGCGCCCCATCCTGGGGCTTCATCTTAGGCACTGCCTGGGGAGGGATGGGGGATACCCCTCTCCCTCTGCAAGACAGCAGCCAGGCTACCTCTCCTTGGGTATATACACACATGGGGGGTGCTTATGTGTTGGGTGCAAGCACTTCACGTGGGTACATTTGGGACATATGTCTGTAGCTGGAAGAATGACTCATGGGAAAGTTGCAAACAAAGTAAATAGCTACCAGTGGCCCTGAAGCTGAGATATTACAGCTAAGAAAACAATGCTGTTGAAATCAGTAACTAAAGAAGAGTCCGAGAGATTAATTTTGTGGGTCATTCAAGGTCACCATTAACCCCTCCAGAGAATGAGAGGTTTGATTCTCAGTGCATTTGGAGATTCTGATTGTTAAGTGGTCTTCTGCTGTTGCAATGAGCTGTTCTGTGATGGATATGGATATTACCTGAGACCACACAAACACTCTTCTTCTATTAGTAAAGCTAACTTGTTCCCAAGCTGTATTCAGCTGCCCCTCTTGGACATGAGTCAGAAGTATAAGCCCTGAGAGGCAACTTTTAAAGCTGTTAAGATGTCTTGTCATGCACAGCAGGCGGTATGGATGAATTATAGCATGCTGCAGCCTAGTGTAAAGCTTTGGGGCTTTCTTATACCATATCAGCTTGTTGTGCACCAGTACCTTGTGGGGGAAGACCTGTCACACCATACTGGGAGGAATGTTTGAAGCTACATTCACTCAGCCTTTGTCACTCCTAATTAGTAACAGGTTTCAGGACACACTATGGGGTAATTTTTAAATAAGAGTAATTAATGAAAGTTTCAGTCAATGAAAAATATTACTACAGAAACACTATAAATGACATTACAGAAGGTGTTCTGGGTCAAAAACTCAAGCTGGTAAGAGCTGGAAGGATCACTCAGCCAGAGGACCCACAAAGCCAAAACATAGCTCCTGGGTGTGTTAGGGCATTTGTAGGGCAGTGAAGACTCAGGAGATGAGGCAGAATGTAACACACCAGGTGTGGTCTCCTGGGGCAGTCCCCATACTCACCCCATAAGCATCCTGGAGCTGTTGGGTCTTGAGGACACCCTGGTTTCTGGGGGCTCAGACAACAGGACTCAGGGCTGGCTCAGGCACAGGGCAGCATGTAGGGGGAGATCAGTGGGGCCTCCTCCCTCTTTTGTTCAGTCATAGATTTAAGCCAAAATATCAGATAAATCGGTTTTACAACACTCAGCAATTTCACATCAAATTTAGCATCTAAAAGGTTTATCAACCTTTTAAAAGTGGACAAGGGGGACTGGGTGGCAGAATTCCTACAACACACGTACAGCAACTTCAAGGAAACAAACTATGGTTAGTTGAGAATATCACACTGCTGACAATTTATTTTGCATCTGATCAAGGGAAAGGACCATTTCAGCACAATCTGTTGACATGTCCTGGCAATTCTCCTAGGTGGAAATCTCAGAAGAATGTAAAATTACCTTGACTGGGCCAGGTGCCTCGCTCACCTCAGGAGCAAGCATCAACCTCAGTAGGGCACAGTTTGCAAAGCATGCCTAGGCCTGAATATGCTCATTATATGATAGGCACTTCTTAGTCTTAGGTCTGCAAATGACTAGTACGATAACTGGTGCTTGGTAGGATATCCAAAGCAGTCAAAATCGTTGTTTGTTTTTAAATAACCACATGTATTTCCACACATTCAAATAAGAAAATGAAGTAGAAATGACAAATAATAAAGTAAGGCTCAAAATGTTACTTAATATTTATTGGATTAAAAATTAATACTATTCAAGATGGGCTGGAAAACAGGTTTTTCCCCACTAAAAACTTCACACAGCTTTTCAGCTTCAAAGGAATGAGAAAACATGCCATAGAGACATAAAGTATCTCAAATAGCTGTCGGGGCTTCTGGGGCACAGCTGGTGAGGCTTAAAAGGAAAATAAAGTGATTGAAAACAGCTGAAAAGTGACTGAAGAAAAAAATCCCCTTGTTATAGGCAGTCAGCTTCTGGCTTACTGGTATGATCCAGGAACAGCTGTGTATTTGTGTGTCTGAAGGTTAGCTCATAGTAGGCAAGGATGATCCTGGAGACACATTGTTTAAGACTATGGTTGTTTAATGTGAGGTAAGTGTTTAGGTTTTTTTGGCACCTGTTACCTTGGTCTGAACCCATTGTATTGTAGCAGGAAGGAAGGAGGTTTATATTCAGAGTATTTTCTTAAACCAGAGGAGATATGGGGGAAGGATTTTTTTTTCTTGGGCATATCAGTAATGTTCCGAAGAATGTACTCATTGAGTCTTTTTGTTGATTTTTATTGCGGGAGTGTCACTCTTTTTTTTCTCTTCCCTAGTCATGAGCTACCTTCTGTGCAAGTTTTAAGAACAGTCAAAACTAGCTAGCTGTGTAGAACATGATGGGAAAACACCAGTTAAGACTATTGTGTCTATAAGAGAGAAAAAAAAAGGAGTAGTGTGATAGATATCTACACATACTTATTGCTTATTATCACTATAATGCTTTAGGGAGATGGACTAGATTTTTCTGTTTAAGATGCTACTAAATACAGAGCAAAAATGCTTGTCTTTCTGAAGAAAGCTTGCACATTCTGTCATGGGGAAAAAGGCATAAAATATGGATAGCCATCACTATAAAATATGGACAACTTCTAAAATAATGTTAGAGGAACTGAGGTGCCAGCTGGTCATGGATAGAGAATCATTTAGGTTGGACTCCTTAAGACTGGGTCCAACTGTGTAGACCTAACACTGCAAAGTCCACCATTCAACCACTTCTCTAAGT
The DNA here is from genome assembly GCA_013390005.1 of Calyptomena viridis. NCBI lineage: Eukaryota > Metazoa > Chordata > Aves > Passeriformes > Eurylaimidae > Calyptomena > Calyptomena viridis. The sequence continues at coordinate 13,975 of WEIV01019668.1, read as the reverse complement.
GTCACGTTTACCCATCTTCTAAATACTTCCAGAGAGGGCATCTCGTGAACCCTTAGTCAGTTAGAAGTGACTAAACTCAGCAGGAGTGTTAATCTGGGAAGGTAGGAAGGGTCTACGCAGGGATCTGGACAGTTTGAATTCATGGGCCAAGACCAAGTTGTATGAGATTCAACAAAGCCAGTTTCCGGGTCCTGCACTTGGCCTCAGGTGCTTCCCCCTGTAGAAGAGGGAAAAGTGGAAGGCAGGGGACATAAATGAGGAAATTTCACCCAAAATCACCCACAGGCAAGCCAATGTCTGTTGCTCAGCTGCCTGTTGTCTTTGTTCAGGACAATTATCTAAAACTGGCCCAGCCTATTCCCAGCAGACCCAGCTGGTGCTGTGCCAGAGGAGGGGATGTGAACCAAACCAGTGTCACCTAGGGCTCTGTAAGTCCATGGAAAGTAGTGGAGACTGAAGCAGCCTTTTAGCATTATTGTGTGATAAAGGCATGGGGCTTTCTCAGCTACAAAGTGATTTAAAGTGGATGCTGATTTTTCCAATGGACTGAAGTGGACTGGGGTCTTACCTGAGACTGCAAAGCAGTCTTTAAAGCTAGTTTATATTCTCCCAAATTGAGTGGAGCTCCAGATGGATAGGGCTGGGGTTGTGTCATGCAGGATTGCCAGCTGGTAGGACAGCTCACTATCAGGCCAGGAAAACAGCTCTACAATAGTGATGTGACTGAATCATAGAATGGTTTGGGTAGGGAAGGTCTTTAAAGGTCATCTAGTTCCAATCCCTTTGATGTGGGCAGGGATGCCTTCCACTAGATCAGGAGTCCCATTCAACCTGTCTTGAACACTTGCAGGGATGGAACATCAACAGTTTCTCTGGGCAACCCGTTCATGTGCCTCACCGCACTCACAGAAAAGAATTTCTTCCTAATATCTCATCAAAACCTACCCTCTTTCAGTTTAAAGCGATTTTCCCTTGTCTTACCACTCCATACCCTTCTAAAAAGTTCCTTTCTATCTTTCTTGTAAGCTCCTTTCAAGTACTGGAATGCTGCAAACAGGTCACCCTGAAGCCTTCTCTTTTCCAGGCTAAACAATCTGAATTCTCTTAACCTTTCCTCATGCTCCATCCCTCTAAACCTCTTGGTGTCCTCCTCTGGACTAGCTCTAAATTTGGATGTTCTTCCTGTGCTGGGGTATCATCAAAGTGGAGCAGAGGGGCAGAAGCATCTCCCTCAACCTGTTGGCCATGCTGCTTTGGGTGCAGCCCAGGAAATGGGTTGCTCTCTGGGCTGTGAGCACACGTTGCTGGCTTTTGTCCACCCTTTCATCCACCATCACTCTCAAGTCCTTCTCTATAGGGCTGTTCTCAGCCTCTATTCCACTGTGTTAATACCAGGGGTTGCCCTGACCCAGGTGCAGCACCTTGCACTTGGTCTTATTAAACCTCATGAGATTCCCATGGCCCCACTTCTTGAGCTTGTCCAGCTCCTGCTGGATGGCACCTCATCCTTTAGGTGTGTGAACCTCACCACTCAGCTTGGTGTCACCTGCAAAGTGGCTAAGTGCCCAGGAGGGCTTTGTTGACAGAGGATTAGGCCAGGTTCTGATCAAACCATTTGAGATGTGGATAGTCACTTACTGTCACTATGGTTCCAAACAAATTACACACCAAGATAAGTGTGCAGAAAATACTGGTAGGAGAACTCTTGACATGCTGGAGGATCATAACTTCTTTTATTTTTCCTGAAAGTCTTTTCACTAAAAATGTATGCAATATACTGGAGTACAGAAACAAAAAGGAGTTGACAGACACTACATTATGGTTAACCCAAGTTTGTGAGGCAATGCAGTGTTTAATATAGAAAAAATTCCACATGTTTTTCTTTGCCTTGAGTGGCAGAATTCCTGTCCTGGAAGTAAGGGTGAAGCACAGGTCTTTACCTGCATTACACTGCCTAGCTGCAGGATACATCTGTGCAAAGGAAGGAAAGTTAGGTAGCTTAGAGAGGAATGAGCACACTGCATGGGAAGCCATCCACTGGAGAGGATAATGAGGTGAGGGTTGTTGTGATGTGGTGCTTAGATTCTCCAGCCTTGTGACAGACAGCTTTGGTATTACCTACCAGTGGTATAGTTTATAAACCACATGGCAGTGATGTGTGCATGGATTGTCACTTCCACGACAATGTGAGGTGGCAATACTGCTTCAGGCACTTGTTCTTACTGTAAGCTAGCTTGGGTGTCTCCAGCCCAGGGCTGACTCAACAGCTCTAAGCAGAAAAAAGGTACGAGTCTATTGATTGCTGAATTTAGGAGCTATTGGCATACTGGGGAGGCTATAGCCATGGGGCTTTTTTCCTGATAGTCTTTTGCGTGTGTCCCAGATCAGACAACTCCAATAGAGAAAACCCAAAAATCTCTCCCTCCCCCCCCGTGTACAAATCTGAGTCTTGTATGGGTTTCCACAGGACCATGTAATGACCAAGAAAACTCATGAATACTAGCAGTACTCAAAACACTAGCTCTGGGTTAGGATAGCACTGCAGGCCAAAACAGCTCCTGATAATGCTTATGCAGCAGGCACACTGTGGAGCCAAGCTCTCATTTATATCCCTGTGGCACAAACACAGGTGATGTTGACATGACTTTCCTCTCTGATGTATCAATAATTTGCAGAGGCGGGGCTGATTTCTGTGGAGTGAGAGATGAAGACATGAACCTCTGTGGACTGAGAGGCTTTTGAGTTCCGCTTCATCCTGGGTAGGATGAAGTTACAAAGCTGTTTTTAATAATAAAGAAGCTGCCTTTTTATACAAAGACAGTAGTATAATCACACAGCCCTGTCAGTGGGCTAAGTATGCATATTTATATATATATTTAAAAAAAAAGGTAGGAAGCAAGTTCTCAGACATGCTAAGTACTGGGGTACCTTCACACTGATTTTTTCTTTTTGGCATTTATAGTAAACAGAAGCTATGATACAAGACAGTCAGAAAGATGTACCACAAATATCTCTGAGTTTTGAGTTCCTTAGTACTATTTCTCTGAGTCTTCAAGAGTGCTGGAGCAAATTAGGCAAAAGTACAGACAAATATTTCAAATGTATTTGGGAACTTAAAATTGCAGATTTCAACAAAAATTAAGTGTCTAAATTTGAGCTGTAAGGCAGAAAAAGGTTTGGACTGAGAACTTAACTATTCTGAATTTGTCAAAATTGACTACTTATGTGTTAACTTTGTGTGAAAGAAAGTGTTAGAAATATTAATTTTTAATGAAGTTGGACATTCACCTCCCAAATTTGAACTTTAGCTCCTCAATACTTACACTTGCTAAGGCCTGTGGGCCTTTCTCCAGTGGTGTTTGAATAGGAAAAATATATCCGTAAAGACTCATGTTTACCATCAGGTCTAGCAGAGTAATTCAGCTTTCTGTCATAAAACACAAGGACAATACTGTGAAATTTCTCCCTACAGTGAGTGGAACTGTTTTGGAGCGCTGTTTTATTTGTGTGATGCTATAAAGTCCAGTCTTTCTGCAACAATAACCCGTTTCTATCAGAAACTGTCCTGCTGGTTGTTTACAATGTTTCATTTGGAAGTCAAATGTGCAAGGAAACAATCTGATTCATTACTTTTTTTATTGGTGGGACACAAATTCTGAGGACATGCTGTTATGTGTGTTTCTAGCAAACAGAATTCTAGAAGGAGGACACTGGGAGAGTGATCCTATGTTCTGAATCTAATGTAGGCAAAATAAATTTGTTTTGTGATACACATTATGCACCTCATTAATTTGCTTTATCTGTGCCAACAAATGTACATTGACATAGACTGCCCCATACTGGGGCTGGTGGCACAGAATCTATGGCAAGGCCAAAAATATGGAAAATTTACAGGGTACAAGCACCAGGTCACAGTCCAGCCACGTCCTGAACCAGTTATGGATGTTCAAACTCTGTGATGTTCCCTGTGACATTGCCACTCAACATCAGCAACCTAACTTGACCTGTGAACTCAAGTTGGGTTCAAGTACTGTTGCAGTCTGGACTTCACCCACTATCCTTGGCTGAGAGGGAAGTTATCTCTGCACTGAAGAGTAGAGGTTAACTTGCTAATAGTATCTGGGATAGCCCATGCAAGGAACACACTGATGAATCATTTCTGAACTCCTTTGTTTTGATCAGTGTTACACATAGGCTTCCAGGAAGATTTTCTAAGCCCTTCTGTGCTGTTGTAAAAAAAAGTAACTGTATTTATTAGAGAAATACTGTACAAGACCCAGAGAACTGTTCTTTTCTTTCTGAATAGAAAAGGAGGATGTAAAAGGCTTTGGAAGACTTCAGGACTCCACTGACTGTTGAGTGGAGGGTTTTTTGCGTGTCCTTCTCCCTTTTGTTTTTCCATTGTTTGGTTGTGAATAAACTAAAGCAAAAATGGCTTTCTTTTACAGCTAGCCTCAATCTAAAGCACCAGACTCTGGTATAACTGGTAAAACTGGTTTTGTGCTTTGTGCTGGTTTAGGCTGTGGTAGAGTTAATTTCTTTATTGTGGCTGGTAGGGCCTATGTTTGGGATTTTTACAGAAAACAGTATTTACAATACGGAAATGTTTGCATTATTGCCGAGCAGTGTCTATATAGTGTCAAGGCCTTTTCTGCTCTCACCCCACCCCACCAGCAAGGAGTCTAGGGATGAACAAGGATTTCGGAGGGGACACAGTCAGGGCAGCTGACACCAGCCGACCCAGGGGGTATCTCACACCATATGACATCCTGCTCAGAATATACAGCTAGGGAAAGAAGGAAGGGGAGATGTTTGGAGTGATGACATTTTTCTTCTCAAGTCACCCTTTCATGTGATGGAGCCTAGCTTTCCTGGGGATGGCTGAATACCTTCCTGCCCACAACGAGTAGTAGATGAATCCTTGTTTTGCTTTGCCTTTTAAATTGTATTTGTCTCAGCACACAAGTTTTGTCACTTTCATCCTTTCCATTCTCTCCCCCTTCCTGAAGGGAGTGTGTGAATCAGTGACTGTGTAGGCCTTAGTTGCCCACTGGAGTTAAACATGTGTCAAGGAGGTTAAGGGAGAGATAAATATCCGAAATCTTTTAGATGAATTATTCTTTAGTTAAGTAGCATTGATATTGTGTATCTTCAAATACTGCATATTTTAAGCTGAACTTCCGTGTCCTAGGCATGTAGTTGTTAACACTAGTGTAACCATTTAAATGTTTCAAAGAAAATCCTTTTATTTAATTCCTATTCTTTCTGATTATTTTCCTTTATTTTTCATTTCTCTCTCTTGCTAACTGAACTATCACATGGGGTAACAAAGCTTTCTTGGAAAGGTTCATAGATATTTTAAGGTGAATAGGTATTTTATTAATCAAAATGCTGAACAAAGGTGGTTTTTATCCCTGATATCAGCAACAGTGTACCTGACTCTGTTCCTCCACACAAACACGTGCAGGGCTGATAGTATCCAAGTGCCAAGGATAGCCTGTCTATTCTCACTGGATATTCCAGATATGAAAATGAAGCTTTTTATCTCCTTTCGGTCTTGGAAAGGCACAGAGGGTATGTTTGCAGAGCACAATAGCATAACACAGTGCCAATTTTCATAGAAGAACTTGCCCCAAGAAAGCCTGAAGAACAGGCTGGGCAGTAACACCATTGTCAGCCTCTGGCTGACACTGAGCTCACACCTGCACTTGCCATGGTTATCTCTGCATGGTGGTCACTCCTGTTGTAGATTTCAGCCTCTGCAAGGACATGATTATAATCAGTGTGGAAAACTACACTGTTGATTCTGTTATTTCAAACTGGGTATCCAGATAATGTGGCCAGAATTACTCTAGGCTATGGAATATTTGGATTAATGTCTCTAATTTACATCAGCTTTTTGTGTTAGTAAATTAACTATTTAATATTAGTCTATTGGTGCTCCTGAAGGCTGCTGGTGATTTTATATATAAATTATAGCATGTGATCAGACATAGCTGAGCAGTAAGGCCTTAAAACAATCTAGGGGGAAAATTTCTGATCACCAAATCACAGAATGGGTTGGAAGGGAGGGACTGCAGTGGGTTATCTGGTCCAGCCTCCCTGCTGAACTAGAGCACATTGCATGGGATTGCATCCAGGTAGTTCTTAAATATCTCCAGTGAGGGAGACTCCACAACCTCTCTGGGCAGTCTGTTCCAGTGCATGGTCACCTGTACAGTAAAGAAGTTCTTCCCCATGTTCAGGTGGAACTTCCCGTGCACCGTTTCTGTCCATTGCCTCTTGTCCTATTGAAGAAGAGCACCACGAAGAAGAGCCTGGGTCCATCCTCTTGACACTGTTCCTTCAGATACTTGCAGACGTTGATAAGGTCCCCTCTCAGTTGTCTCTTCATGAGACGAAACAGGCCCAGCTCCCTCAGCCTTTCATCATTATAGAGATGCTCCAGTCCCTTAATCACCTTTGTTGCCCTCCAC
>WEIV01019665.1:0-12367 GCA_013390005.1 Calyptomena viridis | reverse complement strand
CCCCAGGTGCGCCTGGCCCTGCTGCAGCTGAAGGGGCTGGAGGACAGCTACAACAGGCGCCTGGACTTCCCTCGGGGCAGGTTCACCCTGGCACCCTTTGGCTTCCTGTAAGCTCCTCGGAGGTGGTGGAGAGTGGGAGGTGGTTGTCCCAGGGTTTGGGGTACAGCTGGGAGTCCTGCGGGAACAATTCCTGCATGTCCAAGAACAGTCCCCCTCATTCACATTCTGTGAGTGCTTGTCCTCTGTTGGTGGGGCAGGATGGAGCCAAGGCAGTTTCTCCTCTGCTCCACACCATGGGCTGTGCAGTGGGTCCCTCCCACAGCCCCTGCCTCCGTTTCACCACTGCTGTGCTCACCCTTTCCTCCCTACTCAGGCTGCCAAGGTGCTCCCAGCACCGGCACATGCACTGGGGTTGGATGGAGAAACCCCACAGCCTGGATGGACAGACAGACAGAGAGCTCTGAGCCAACTCAGCCCCTGAGCCAGGGTGTCTCCCATCTGATACTTCGCGTCTTGCTTCCCCTCAGGCTGCTACAGTTCGGGGGTGACCTCGANACCTAGAGGACCTGGAGTCTGCCCTGAACCGTTCCTCCCCAGTGCGTGTCCTGGGCTCAGGCTCCTGCTCTGCCCTCGTGAAGCTGCTGCCAGGCAATCAAGATCTCCTGGTGGCCCATGACACCTGGACCTCCTACCAGTCCATGCTACGCATCATCAAGAAGTACACGCTGCCCTTTCGCACTTCGGCTGGCGGTGCGTGGGCTGGGCTGGGGGGGCTGCACCTGACACCCCCCTTCTGATGCTCTCCTTTCTCTGCATCCCCCCTCCAGGGAAGTCTCAGATCCCTGGGAGCATCCAGGTGTTTTCCTCCTACCCCGGCACTATCTTCTCTGGAGATGATTTCTATATTCTCAGCAGTGGATTGGTGAGTGGGTCTCGTCCTTGGGGACCCATCCCCTGCTCTGCTACCATCCCCATCACTCCCCTCCCCACAGGTAGCACTGGAAACTACCATTGGGAACAACAACCCAGCACGGTGGAAGTACCTGAACCCGCGAGGCAGTGTCCTGGAATGGCTGAGGAACATCGTGGCCAACCGCCTGGCCCGCAGTGGCCCTGAGTGGGCCACTGTCTTCCAACGGTTCAACAGCGGCACGTGAGTGGGGTGGGATGTGGCACAGGAATTTGTCCTGGGGTAATGGGATTAGATGGAGGGTCCCTAGGAAGAGACGGCGGGCTGCCAGAGGGACTCATTCTGTGTTCTCTGTGCCAGGTACAACAACCAGTGGATGGTGGTGGATTACAACGCCTTCACAGCAGGCAGAGCGAGGCCATCACCGGGTGTGCTAACTGTGCTGGAGCAGATTCCGTGAGTGACCCTGAGCACCAGCTCCTGCACTGAGCTGAGCCACAGCAGTGCTATCTCCTCTCCCATCCTTGTGGGTTTAGGAAAGCCCTGAGGGTTCTGCCTGCTACATCCCAATGGGTGGGCAATGGGGATGCAGATGTAGACCCTGAGATTAGACCAGTTGGTTAGAGCGTAGTGCTAATAAAACTAAGGTTATGGCTTTGATCTCCGTACAGGCCATTCTGTTAGGTGTTTTCCTTGTGGGTCTTTTCCAACTCGGAGTATTCTATGATTCTTGCCTCTGTGATGTGTCTGTGACTAAAAGCTCTGGGGACACCTCTACAAGAGGGTTGGGTGCCCAGTGCCCCTGACTGGGATGGGAATGTGGTGGGGACCCCAGCCCATCCCAATTCGTCTCCCCCTGTCTCAACTGGATTTTTCCCATCTGCTCTGACCAATGCTTTTCCTCCCAGCACAGGGGCATGGTGGTGGTGGCCGATCAGACAGAGCTGCTGTACCAGCAGGACTACTGGGCCAGCTACAATGTGCCGTGAGTACTGTCCACCCACCCCACACCCTGCCATGTAAAGGGGGGCAATGATGCTGGTCTTGCACCCCATCCCACAATTGTGTGCTGACTTGCTGGGTCCCCCTGACCCCAGGTACTTTGAGGAGATCTTCAATGCCAGTGGGAACCTGGAGCTCGTAAGGAAATACGGTGACTGGTTCACTTACGACAAGAACCCACGTGCCCAGATCTTCCGCCGGAACCAGACACTGATCCATGATCTGAACTCCATGATCCGCCTGATGAGGTGTGTGCTGGTGACCCCCCAAACCTGGGTGTTCCGTACCTCCCAGGGGCTTGTGACCCTCGGGGTGATGGTATTCATTGTTATAAATTTATATGTATTTTTTTCCGTGTCTTCACTATGACTCTCTTTTGGTCCCTTTGCAGGTCCAACAACTACCTGCAGGACCCTCTGTCGTGGTGCAAGGGCTGTGACCCTCCGCAGAATGCTGAGAATGCCATTTCTGCCCGCTCTGATCTCAACCCCGCCAACGGCACCTACCCCTTCCCTGCTTTGCGCCAGCGCTGCCACGGTGGCACCGACATGAAGGTAGGGGAGCCAGGCAGCCCCATTAGGGGTGTTCTCCTCTTTGGGGGTGCATTCCTCAACAGGCCACCCAGGCTGTGCTGCCGATTCCCCTGTGTTACTCACACTCCTGTTTTGTCTCACTGTCTCCAGGTTACCTCCTCGGGCATGGTCCCCTCCTTTGGGCTGGTGGCAGCCAGTGGCCCTGCCTGGGATGATGTACCCCCCTTCCGCTGGAGCACATCCCCCTGCAACTCCTTACTCCACATGGGCCACCCAGACCTCTGGACGTTCCCCCCAGTTAAGGTCCACTGGGACTGAGCAGGCACTCCCAGGCCTTATTCTGTCCATCCGCATCTGTGTGGGGTTTCCTTTGAGGGGGCAGCTAGCTGTTGGGAGGTTGCAGCTCTGTAATACACTGGCCCCCCCCATCTCTTTCTGCTTCTCATGGTTCCCGTTGTGCTGGGCAGGGGGTTGAGCCACCCATTCCCCTTCCCTGCCAGCCCCAGGACCTTTTGCTGTGTGCTGACACCTGGTCTGAGAGGCTCTTCCCAGAAAACAAGGCTCCTGAGGGTCCTGGAGCTTGTCTACAGGGCAGAGAGGACGGAATTGAGCAGGTTTGGCTGTCACAAATAAAAGTGCTCTGTGGTGGTGGGTGTGCTTTTTGCTCTGCCAAGGTTCTCTGGTGGCTTGTTTAAGGATTGGGCTCATGTATTTCTCTTGCCACTCCACTTTAGGAGGTTGATCCTGCTTCTCTGCTGGTGGGAGGATGTGTGGCCAGCCAGGCTGGGCTCTTTTGGTGGGTTCTCTGCTACTGCATTAAGCTGGGTACGTAGTGTGGGACAGAGGTACTGAAATGGGAGAGCCCCACTACTCACCGCCCAGGATTGGGAGACCATCGTCATCCCTTTTGTCTCCTCTAGCACCTCTGTGCCCCCATCCCCAAATCCCTTGGTACAAAATTCTCTTGGGCAGCTGCCTTGATCTGCCTTGTTAGAAATAACGAGGTCATTAGTGGGGGATTAATGAACTGCTGCTCGGCAGTGCTTTGAAGGTGCCAAGTTCCCACCAGGGCTGGGGACACCGGGGACTGCAGGGGGGTTAGGATGCAACAGGTCTGAGCTGTTGGGATGCTGCACCCCAAAAGCTGGGATGGATGCACTAGACGAGGGAAGGTGTCCATACTGTGCAGTCCTGGGAGGGATTTCGGGTAAGGTGGGTTTGGCAGAACCTGTGTCCCCTGGTGTGCCCATGGGGTGTGGGCTCCTGTGTCAGGGGGAGCTGCTTGGGGGATCCCTGTGTCTCAGTTCCCCCCGATAGGAGACCACCATCACCAAGTGAGGGAGCAGTGAGGAGGAACCAAACACGTTGATGCCAAGGACAGGGCACTCTGGAAATGCAGCGGTGGTTGGCTGTCTGCTTCTCTTCCTTTATTAATTTTCTTAAAAGTGGAAAACAAAAAAAATTGTTAATATCACCCAGCTGCCATGGCAGTGTCACCCAGGGACTATGGCCAAGGGAAGTGACTTAGGTGACAGCCTGGCACTCAGGGAGGATGGAGCCAAAGGTGGATACAAAGTGAGGACAGGGAGGAGAGGGAGTGATGGAAAGGGGCTGTGGAGCACCCCAGGGCTAAGGTGAAATGTGGTGCCCTCACCAAGGAGGTCCCCAGCCTTCTCCCTATGAGCTGTTGGGGGTTTGTTGTACCCCTTCCTCAGCTCCTGACACCAAGGGCCCACCCCTGTCCCATCCCCAGGGAAGTGACTGCAGCCTCTGTGCACCGCGATGTGGGAGGTCATTCGAAGGGCCCCTTGGCAAGCTGGACCTGTGCCCTCCTGATGTCCCGGTTCAAGAAATCCTCACCTTCACCCATATTGCCAGTCCCATATGTCCCAAAAGCAGGGCTGGTTGGTGCAGAGGCACCTGCTCTGTGCAGGTAGTGCTGTTTCTGTGCTGCCTCTGCCTGGGCTGTGTGCTGTTCACTCTGAAGCCTAATGATGCTCTGGGAAGCAGGCAGTTACTTTGTTGCCGTGGAAGGCCAGTTTCATCAGGAACAGGATCGTCCTGGAGTTCCATGAGGAGCAGGGTGGCCCTGGAGCTGTGGCCCTGCTCAGTGCCTGTCAGCAGTGGTGCTCTTAGGGGGGCTTTGCTGCACACTTTGCATCATGGTGTCACCAAAAATCAGGACTAAAACTCTCTTACACTTTTTATAGGATTAGAAAGCTTTCTTTTCACTTTATTTTCAGTGCTGGGTGTGGGAGGTATATCTCTTCCTGTCATAAGCACCACCACCTTGAATTAGTGGTTTATTAATCTATATTCAGCCTGTTTCTTATAAAAAGGCTGGACTATCTTAATTATTTCCCTGGGATTATTAGCATATTGATTATTTCCTTATATGGGGGTGTTTGCCTTCAATTATATAACTGGGAGTCCTGGTCCTGTTTGATATGGAGATGTTTGTCTCCATCCACACAACTTAGACTCCTGGTTCCAGCCTGATATGGACTTGATAAGCAAGCCTGTGCACCCAGATATCCAATGTGTTAACTGTATCAACTTTTAGCTCCTCATTGGGCAACAAGGGAACTAAAATCAGGTATTCTGTTTTACTGCTGTCTGCCTGGCAGTGGGACAAGACTGTGTGAGGAGGTTCTCAGTGCACCCCATTTGGCTGTGTTGTGCATGGGCCAGCTGCTGTGTGGTGTGTCCCTGTCGGGATTCCCATGCAACCTTAGCTTTCGAACTGCTCCAGCTTGGCCCTCTCCAAGGAGAAATCACGAGGCACCTTTGTAGATGGGTCTCCCCCACCCAACCCCCTGCTGCCCCACTGCAGGCTGCCCAGCATGGCCAACTGTAGCTGGGGGGCTCAGGCAGCTCACCCAGCTGGAGGTGCTGAGCTCCCCTGGGATGTGCAGCTTAGAGAGGATTCTGGGTCTGCTGTGGAGTGGGGGGATTGTCAAGGTGGGCATAAGGATGTGATGGCTCATTTAGAGGCCATGAGTGGTTTCTTAGCTGGGGACCTGGTGTATGCAGGCTGCCATGAACCAAATGGACAAAGTCCTAAAATCTACTGGGATGTGTTTCTCACTGGACCCAAGAACAGCCAGTGCAAACCCTTAAAGACCCCCCATATCATTTGAGAGCTGCCTCTCTTCCTGTCTCCTGGATGCCTACATCCCATTTCCCAAGCATATGAAGGCCACTGGGATCTGGCTGGCATGACCACACGTATCTGTCCTGGCCAGGATACCCGGCAGCGTGCCTGGCCATGGCTGGGTGCCTTCGGCATTGATCCAACCCCACGGCTGTAAAACTTCTCCAGTGCTGAGTAAACAGCCAGGCTGGGGCAATGTCTGACACCCGCCCCTTGCACTTTTGTATTGCTGGCCACAGGAACTGGCACAGCCTCTCTGACGTCACCTCTCCCTCTTCTATCCCCAAGACTCGGTGGCGAGTGAGGAGCTGGAGATACGCAGTGAGCCCTACAAGACAACAGGTAATTCCCACCCTGGGGTGACCCTGGCTGGGTTGGGAGACAAGGCATGCAGGAGGCACCTGGGAACACTGAGGTCTTGGGACCAATGGGGTGGAGGAGGTGGCACAGCTCTCTCTGACAGAGAGAGCCTATCAGTGCTCCTGTATCCTGGAGATGGCAGGAAACACTGAGGACAGCCCCGTTCAACCCAAGGGGCCCCTGTGCCCTGCACTGAGCACAGGGTGAGCATCGGGGCTGTGAGGAGGGACCCGTGTGGGGAGGTTGTCCAGTGACTCCATCTCTCCTTGGCAGAGCATCCACCACCAGGGCCATGGCAGCCCAGGCTGGCGGGGGTCAGAAGCCTTTCCACATTGTCTCTCCACTCCTGGAGAGCCTGCCCCTCTCTAGGGCAGCGAGCACCAAGGTCTTAATGAAGCTGGAGAACGTCCAGCCCACTGGCTCCTTCAAGATCCGGGGCATCGGGTATCAGTGCCAGGAAGTGAGTGTGGGCACGGCATGGGCAGGGGACTGCTCCTTGCCTCATGGGGGGCACAACACGGGGACACAGCCGTCCCCTTCCTTCTTTCTCTGCTGCCTTTCAGGCTGTCAAGAAGGGCTGCCACCACTTTGTCTGCTCATCAGGTAACTTCATCCTGATCAGGGGTCTGCTCCTGAGGAATCTGGGAATGTACGGAGGGTCAAGCCCTGCCTGACCCCCACTTTCCACAGGGGGGAATGCGGGTCTGGCAGCAGCATATGCAGCCAAGAAGTTGGGGGTGCCCATCACTGTGGTGGTCCCCAGGAGCAGCGGCCCCATCCCCAAGTTCAAGCTGGAGGAGCTGGGGGCAAAGGTGGAGGTCTATGGCAAGGTAACCCTAAAACTGGGATATGGGGGGAGCAAGGGGGTCTGAGCCTGAGCTCAACCTTCTCAGTGATGCTGGGAATGTGCTTGTCAAACCCCATTCTGAAATGTCCCCCTCCTGCATCACCTGCACACTGGCATCACAGCAGGGTCACCCTGGGGGACCCCCACCTGTTCTGGTGTCCCCCAACCCTGTCGTGACAAGGGACCTATCTCTGGGGTGTGAGAGCTCTATGGAGTCCTGCTGAGTCTCCATTGCCTCCCTTCCTAGGTGTGGGATGATGCCAACAGTAAAGCCCAGGAGCTGGTTAAGACAGAGGGCTGGGTCAGCATCCACCCCTTTGATGACCCCTTGGTGTGGTGAGTGCTGCCAGGGCTCAGCTCCTGCCCTCAGTCCCCATCCCTGGATCAGGGCTGGCTCAGAGTGCTCCCAGGCTGCATCTTCCTCCCCCTCTCACCCTGAAGGCAGGGTCACGCCAGCCTGGTCCGGGAACTGAAGGACTCTCTGGAGAACAAACCAGATGCCATTGTGCTGGCAGTGGGTGGTGGGGGGCTGCTGGCAGGTGTCGTGGCTGGCCTGCACCAGGTGGGCTGGCAGGATGTCCCTATCATTGCTGCTGAGACTCGAGGAGCTCACAGCTTCCATGAAGCACTGGAAGCCGGCAAGATTGTCACCCTGCCTGACATCACCAGGTGAGCAGCCATGTGTGCAATGAGCTGGCAGGGCTCAGCCCAGCTTACTGGAGAGGTCCTGAGACTACTCTAACAGCCTTGTCCCCTCATGTCTCAGTGTGGCCACGTGCCTGGGAGCCAAGACAGTGGCAGCACGGGCTCTGGAGTGCACCAAGGAGTGCCAGGTCATGTCCGAGGTGGTANCTGTTCTGGTGTCCCCCAACCCTGTCGTGACAAGGGACCTATCTCTGGGGTGTGAGAGCTCTATGGAGTCCTGCTGAGTCTCCATTGCCTCCCTTCCTAGGTGTGGGATGATGCCAACAGTAAAGCCCAGGAGCTGGTTAAGACAGAGGGCTGGGTCAGCATCCACCCCTTTGATGACCCCTTGGTGTGGTGAGTGCTGCCAGGGCTCAGCTCCTGCCCTCAGTCCCCATCCCTGGATCAGGGCTGGCTCAGAGTGCTCCCAGGCTGCATCTTCCTCCCCCTCTCACCCTGAAGGCAGGGTCACGCCAGCCTGGTCCGGGAACTGAAGGACTCTCTGGAGAACAAACCAGATGCCATTGTGCTGGCAGTGGGTGGTGGGGGGCTGCTGGCAGGTGTCGTGGCTGGCCTGCACCAGGTGGGCTGGCAGGATGTCCCTATCATTGCTGCTGAGACTCGAGGAGCTCACAGCTTCCATGAAGCACTGGAAGCCGGCAAGATTGTCACCCTGCCTGACATCACCAGGTGAGCAGCCATGTGTGCAATGAGCTGGCAGGGCTCAGCCCAGCTTACTGGAGAGGTCCTGAGACTACTCTAACAGCCTTGTCCCCTCATGTCTCAGTGTGGCCACGTGCCTGGGAGCCAAGACAGTGGCAGCACGGGCTCTGGAGTGCACCAAGGAGTGCCAGGTCATGTCCGAGGTGGTAGAGGACACAGAGGCTGTGGGGGCTGTGGAGCAGTTTCTGGGTGAGTGGGGCCATGTGGGCATTGTGAGGGTGATGGGAATGCCACCAGATCTTGGGAGGTGCTGGAGTCAGGATGTTGGGGGGACTTGGGCTCTGCAGGTGGTCAGGATGTCCTGCTTGCCTTGTCTCCACAGATGATGAGAGGATGCTGGTGGAGCCAGCATGTGGGGCTGCCCTGGCTGTGCTCTACACAGGGCGGCTGCAGCAGCTGCAGCGTGAGGGGCGGCTGCGGAACCCACTGGCCTCCGTGGTGGTTGTGGTCTGTGGGGGCAGCAACATTGACATGGACCAGCTGCGGGCCCTGAAGAGCCAACTAGGAATGGAGTGACACGCATCCCAAGGCAGGGCCGTGACAGAGCCTGTCTGTCACCCTCTGCTTGCCTTCCTTCCAAAATAACTAAAATAAAGCCTGGGGAATAAATAAAGCAGGGCTCGGCTCCTCNTCCCTATCATTGCTGCTGAGACTCGAGGAGCTCACAGCTTCCATGAAGCACTGGAAGCCGGCAAGATTGTCACCCTGCCTGACATCACCAGGTGAGCAGCCATGTGTGCAATGAGCTGGCAGGGCTCAGCCCAGCTTACTGGAGAGGTCCTGAGACTACTCTAACAGCCTTGTCCCCTCATGTCTCAGTGTGGCCACGTGCCTGGGAGCCAAGACAGTGGCAGCACGGGCTCTGGAGTGCACCAAGGAGTGCCAGGTCATGTCCGAGGTGGTAGAGGACACAGAGGCTGTGGGGGCTGTGGAGCAGTTTCTGGGTGAGTGGGGCCATGTGGGCATTGTGAGGGTGATGGGAATGCCACCAGATCTTGGGAGGTGCTGGAGTCAGGATGTTGGGGGGACTTGGGCTCTGCAGGTGGTCAGGATGTCCTGCTTGCCTTGTCTCCACAGATGATGAGAGGATGCTGGTGGAGCCAGCATGTGGGGCTGCCCTGGCTGTGCTCTACACAGGGCGGCTGCAGCAGCTGCAGCGTGAGGGGCGGCTGCGGAACCCACTGGCCTCCGTGGTGGTTGTGGTCTGTGGGGGCAGCAACATTGACATGGACCAGCTGCGGGCCCTGAAGAGCCAACTAGGAATGGAGTGACACGCATCCCAAGGCAGGGCCGTGACAGAGCCTGTCTGTCACCCTCTGCTTGCCTTCCTTCCAAAATAACTAAAATAAAGCCTGGGGAATAAATAAAGCAGGGCTCGGCTCCTCATGCAGCCTTTTCCAGCACACAGCATCCGTGCAGGGATGGGGAAACCGAGGCACATTGGGCAGAGGAGCCTGGGGCTTGGACTGCAGACAGGATAGAGCCAGGGTCCTGCCCATGCTGAGGGCAGGACGGGGATCCACACGTCACACTCTTGCCCTGGGGCATGCCAGGTATCCCACACAGCACCCCCCAACCCGCTTTCCACCTCATCTCTCTTCCCTGCCCCTCCAAAAGCTGTTTGGGCTGCAGCTCCCCACCTCAATTACAAGCACTCTCTCTCTGACTAATTACTTTGCTACTGTCTTTATGTGTTATTCTTGTAACGATTATTAATTATTACAATCCTCTCCTCTTCCTGCCATGCTGGCTGTGATCAGACAAGAACAATGTGAATGGACCCACTTGTTACAGTGACATATGGGCAGAGATACCCAGTTGGATTTAACAAGGCCGGTGCCTTCCTGGGACTGCAGGGATGATGGGGACCCCAACCCCAGGTTTGGTTCCTGCACACAGCTCTGAGCTGCAGGACTCACCCACTAAAGCTCCTCTGTGCCAGAAGATAATCCCTGCTCTTGGTGGCTACTCCTGGTGAGCCCCATCCCTGGCCTCCTGCACTGTCTGGGAGGGGGCTGCAAAAATATATTTGGCAGCTTGGAGTATCATCCAAGATCTAATCTGCAGCCTGTCCCTCCCTGAATCCCGGAGATGGGGTGCCCATGCAGGCAGAAAATATCCCTCAGGCCTATGTCTTGAAGTTTTTAATAATAATAGTAGTAGTAATAGTAACAGTATTCATCTAACTAGCTGGTATTCATCCATTGAATGACCTTGTGTTTCATTCTGTACTCCTCAAAATGATGCTGGGTTTGGGGTTACTTACAAATACACTGCCGTGTCCATATAAAAAGCCTCTATTACCTGCTAATGAGGACAGCCTGGAAGAGTTGGAGCAGGGGGAGCAGCCAGGTGTGCTCCTGGCTCAGTTTCCCCACCTGTGAAAAGGCAAGGTGCCTTGCTTGGTGACTGATGGGAAATCAGTGTCTTTGTGATGGCTCTGGCTCCTGGCTGAGGGGTCCCTTGAGGCTTGGCTTGGCTTGGCTTGTTGGCCGCCCTGTTATTTATGCCAGTAATGGTATAGGAAGGATAAATTCCACCACTTGGCTGAACAGAGAAAATATGCAGAGAAGTGGCTGGCTTTCCATAAATCATTGGTGCTCCGTGCTACAACCAAGCCAGGACTTAAAATGCAGGTCAGGAGAGAGGGGCTCTCATAAGCCAGCAAGGGAAGGTAATTTATTCTGTTTATATCATTTTACTGCAAGACAAGGCGGGGGGGGCGGGTGGAAACCTCTGCCATGATTTTGCATTTTAAGTATTAGTTCAAAGCCTGCCTTGGACTTTTTATTTTTGCATCTCAGAAAACAAGGAACAGAAATCATGAGAGAGGAGGGGAGTGAACTGGGGTGCTGAGGGAGGAGACCCTTCCTTCCTGCCTTTGGCACCTCCTAGGTCAGAAGGGGCAACAGCTGCTGATGTCATTGTTGGACCCCTGTTTTGGGATGTCTCCCTTTGGTTTCCCACTCCATCAGCCCTACTGCCTTCTATGGCTCTTCCATTGGGGTGCTCTACCAGCAGGGCAGCTGCCTGGGTGAGTCTTGGGGGCGTTCAAAGCATACATGCTTCCCAGGAGAAAGAAATTCTGTATTGGGCTGTCTGTTGTGGGGAAAGGTGCTAAGCTGGGTAACGTACCCTCTCCCAGTGCTGGAGAGCTGGGGGAGTTGCAGGGATGGGAGGAACTTGGGTACCAGATAGGTGATGCAGCAATATCACCTTGTACAGGGGCCAGGTCACCTGTTTCACCCGTGTGGGTGATGGGTGGCTGCTCTCACAGACCTCACTC
Source organism: Calyptomena viridis (assembly GCA_013390005.1). Lineage (NCBI taxonomy): Eukaryota > Metazoa > Chordata > Aves > Passeriformes > Eurylaimidae > Calyptomena > Calyptomena viridis. The sequence continues at coordinate 868 of WEIV01019665.1, read as the reverse complement.
AAGCAGGGCTGGGAAACAATGGCGGAGCAGGGCAGCACAGCCAGCACCGCTTGTGGTCTTGTCTTAAAAGAGAATGAAATAAAATAAAATAAAATGAAAGGGACCAGGTGACTGAACAGTAGGTAACTAAAAGGTTTTTTATTCACATTGAACAACAAGAGCCATTCACACTAGCAGCCTCTGCAAGAGGCAGCGGGGACAGGAAACCCACAATGCTTTCAGAAAACAACTTTTTTTCTTTTCTATTCTCTTTCCTTTCCCCCCCCACATCCTTTTTTCCCCCCCTCCCTGGTGTCATCCCCTCCCTGCCTTCAAAATAGAAAAATTCAGAGCCTCCGATGACTAAAGTACAATAAATAATCAGTAAACACAAAAACATACTTTATTTGTTTCTCCTTTATACAAAATAAAGAAACTAGAAGCAAAAACTATAATACATCCTTAAATTGTTAGAGCCTCTGGGAATTTTTGGGGTGGGACTTGACATTGAGGCTCAGCTGTAATTTTTGCTGTTGTGGTTGGGTTGGTTTAGTTCTAGAATTTATTGTTTTTTTGTTTGTTTTTGTTTTATGCTTGTTTGCTTTCCCCATTGTGTTTTTTCCTGTTTCTGTCTCTTTCTGGTATCTTTTTTACCATATGGCAGCCCCATCTCAACCAGTCACTGGGGCAGCCCTGGGCCTGGTGCGCCCTCATCCCCATCTTCTCCACCCTATCACCGGGTGATAGGGTTGAAACCGGTTTCAAACCCACCTTCTCCTTGGGGATAAAATGGGAACAATAAAAATAAGGGCAGGAAGGGGCTGGGGGGAAGGGAGGGGTTTATTCCTGGTGTTCCCCGTTCTCCTCTTCCCATGATGTGGTAGGGGAT
>WEIV01019664.1:17536-45666 GCA_013390005.1 Calyptomena viridis | reverse complement strand
TGGAAACGGTGAAGTACAAGGCCTCTTATGAAAACCATAGGTTTGTGTTTTAACAACTACTGCATTTCGGACTAAGGATTCAGCACAATCTCCCACATGAGACTTGTAATGCCTTGGTGGCTAATGGAAATAGTTAATCTTGTCCATCTTAATGTGCAAATGATGAGGCTCGGGTACTGACAGCATCCTATTTAGAGAGGATGACACAAAATGAGGATTCGAAATGCAAGCTTATAGTGCTGCCAATTGATTTTGTATTGCTGATTTTTAGACTATGTGGCTAAAATGGCATACTTGTGTTAATCTAATGATGAGTGATGCTGCAGGTCTGAAGATAACTTGCTTCCTACAGTCAGCTCTATTCTCAAAACTTGCTGTTGGGAGAAGAGAGGCTCTGGCACTGCTATATAGATTCCGAGGTGATTTCAGTCTAAACCAGGGAGAAAAATTACTTTTGATATCTGATTTTAGGGCTGTGATAAGTCTTGTGTCTGCTTTACAAGCCAAGAGCTAATAAATGTCAGCGTTACAGCCAGCGAAAATATCATGACATGAAACACAAAGAAGCAGTTCACAAATACAGTTTAATTTTCTGTTTGATGTTGCTGCCCCCTATTTTCCTCGAGCACCAACACTTAGAAGCTCTTCATCTTGCCTTATCTTTTACACAATGCTTGAAGAGTTCAAAGTCACCTAGGAGATGTGCTATGCCAAATTCTTACTCGCTTCATATTGTTACATGGGCATCTCCATCCTTTTGTTTACAGATATCTAAACCTATGTTCTTGTAAAAAAGGGATGTTTGACTGGATTTTTTTTTTACCCTTTTCAAAACAGATTTTAGGTACCTTATTCCTTCATTCCCTAAGAAAGCTAGAGAAGAGCTGCCAATAGAAGGTGACTCATAAGTACAAATTACAAGCTTGCAAAAGCTAGATTTGGACAGAAAAAAAAAATTAGATGTTTTTTCATTCAGAATGAAGGGTGAACCTATCTTTTTCAGCACCCTGCATAAAATGAGAGAATTTGTTCTGTAAGTAGAAAGCAAAGGAGAATAGCATCATTTCTGATTTAACACATTAAAGTGAGGTGGAAAACCGCTCTCCAGTCACGAATGTTTTTAGTTGCCTGATTCACTACTGAGAATGAGGGACTGCATCTGTGTTACTGTGGTGGCTGGAGTAACTAACACTACTTTGGAACAGATGACTGTTTGAAATGCTAAGAATTAGACAGCTCACAGGAGAACTGATTGTGAACCTCTTGCTGGAGGGGATTTTGCTGTGTGTTTTCTTGTTTTGTTGGTTTGGGGTTTTATCTGAAGAGGGAGGAGGGAAGGATGTAATAGTTCTAAAGAAAATGGGTAAGTGGAGAAAACAGCTGTTTGGAGATTTTTTAAAAAAACCGTTGAATAATTCAATTTGATATTCTTTGGGAACAGTGAATGAGACTGTGCTTTTTTAATATAAAAATAGAAAAGTTCAGATGAGATTGAACAGTGCACTTGAAGGGAGTTTAGATTGCTTATTTCTATTCTAGCTAAATCATCAGCATTTAAAAGCAATTTAAGACCNTAGCTAAAGGTTATGGGAGACTTCCTGCTGCTCAGTGTGTGTAAAACTACAGCTCATGAAGTAGACCACAAGCTAAGCACTGTGAAAACTTACTTGGCCATAAAGATGTTACAAACACATCTGTTTGTTGGAAACGGTGAAGTACAAGGCCTCTTATGAAAACCATAGGTTTGTGTTTTAACAACTACTGNCACTTAGAAGCTCTTCATCTTGCCTTATCTTTTACACAATGCTTGAAGAGTTCAAAGTCACCTAGGAGATGTGCTATGCCAAATTCTTACTCGCTTCATATTGTTACATGGGCATCTCCATCCTTTTGTTTACAGATATCTAAACCTATGTTCTTGTAAAAAAGGGATGTTTGACTGGATTTTTTTTTTACCCTTTTCAAAACAGATTTTTGGTACCTTATTCCTTCATTCCCTAAGAAAGATAGAGAACAGCTGCCAATAGAAGGTGACTCATAAGTACAAATTACAAGCTTGCAAAAGCTAGATTTGGACAGAAAAAAAAAATTAGATGTTTTTTCATTCAGAATGAAGGGTGAACCTATCTTTTTCAGCACCCTGCATAAAATGAGAGAATTTGTTCTGTAAGTAGAAAGCAAAGGAGAATAGCATCATTTCTGATTTAACACATTAAAGTGAGGTGGAAAACCGCTCTCCGGTCACGAATGTTTTTAGTTGCCTGATTCACTACTGAGAATGAGGGACTGGATCTGTGTTACTGTGGTGGCTGAAATAACTAACACTACTTTGGAACAGATGACTGTTTGAAATGCTAAGAATTAGACAGCTCACAGGAGAACTGATTGTGAACCTCTTGCTGGAGGGGATTTTGCTGTGTGTTTTCTTGTTTTGTTGGTTTGGGGTTTTATCTGAAGAGGGAGGAGGGAAGGATGTAATAGTTCTAAAGAAAATGGGTAAGTGGAGAAAACAGCTGTTTGGAGATTTTTTAAAAAAACCGTTGAATAATTCAATTTGATATTCTTTGGGAACAGTGAATGAGACTGTGCTTTTTTAATATAAAAATAGACAAGTTCAGATGAGATTGAACAGTGCACTTGAAGGGAGTTTAGATTGCTTATTTCTATTCTAGCTAAATCATCAGCATTTAAAAGCAATTTAAGACCCTGAAGTCATAATAGCCTATTCACTTAAGAAGAAAAAAAAGAAGAAATTAAATATGACATTTTGTTTAGTAAGTAGGAAGTATTTAATTTAATTGCAGAACAGTTGCCCTCAATCTAGAGACTGCTGATAGTGTACTCATATAACTGAGGCTGTTAGTCTGTGCTAAAAGTCCTTTGCATATGTAGGTATATTTATGTATTTTGGTTGTAGAGTACTCTCTAAACACATATAGCTGTGCTGGCAGCACGGGGATTCGCACTGCTGTAATGGGAGTAGCCTTGCTGTGCCTTGACCAAGTTGGACGAACACCGTCAATATACCTGTTCAGTGCTTCCTTAGGGACTTCTCTTTATGCAGGGTTCCCTCGCAGTCAGTATAGGCAGGCAAACATGAAGATAAACATATCTGACACTCTGGATTACATTTTAAGATAAACTGAGAAAAATAATGGGTTTTTTCACTACTGGTTTTTCCATCAAAATTCAAAAGACATAAATGTCTTGATTCACACCTGAAAAACCAACAAGTTGTCAGTTTTGAATACTTACACTTGTTTTTTTAAAGCTTGTCTCCTGCCTGTTGTATGTATTTGGTGTCTTTTTTTTTTTCAAATTTTACTATGGAGGCTTTCCTTTCTTTTCCTACTCCATTTTACTCAGTCTTCTTCTCTACCAAGTAATATAGGAAAGAGTTTTAGAAGTACAAAGCAGTATTTCTTTAGTGAAAAAAATTTTTCTCTTTCCTTAAGTCATGAGGCTCATTTAATACCAAATAGATTTTTGTTTCATACCATCTTGACCTTCTGTCCATCTCTTCCAAAAAAACCTAAAAAATCTTTTCTGTGAATTGTTGGTTGTACATACAGAAGGAGTGACTATATTAATCAGCTACACCAATCATCTGGAATTGAAGGAGTAATTTGCTCCTCTACTAATGCAAACTGCTTGTCACTGTAATGATACCTCTCATTGTTATATATACACTGCCTTTTTTTTTTTCCCCCTCAAACTACTTAAAGGCAGAAATCAGAACTTTGTTCCTCAGGAAGTGAAAAAGAAGAAATTGAATTTGTTATTCAACAAAGCAGCAGTGTCTCTATGAAAAACCACGCTCTACTCCTCTTCCTGCTTACCAGTCTCTCAATATCAGCCACTAAAAGCATTAGGGTCAGATTAAAAAAAAATAGTAATAATTGGAAATGCAGATTACTGCATAAACAACGTGCTTATGCAGTGAGTGTCTAATTTGTGCAGGGGATTAGTGTAATTGCCAGTGCAAGCTGGGTAATTGGGTGTGGAAATGATGACCATGATTTTCCTTATCTGCACAAGCTGCAATGAAAACCAGCTGCAATTTATTTACTTAGTGGCCTTTTCCAAATTAGCTTATCCTTTGGTGCAGGTGAACTTGGTGGAGCTGATGACTCTTTGCTGTGGCAATATGCAATTTATGAAGTCCAAGGATAGCGAGCACAGTGGGTCTGGAAAAGACAGCTGAGTATCAGAGAAGTTTTCAACAGTCAGTGCTGTCTAACCAGGAGCTGCACCTCCTGACATTTTTGCACACAACCTCACAATTAAGACACAAAGGTATTTTCTTGAGTAACTCCAGCTTGTGTAACTTCTCACCTGTGAACGATATTGGCATTTAAATGTTTCCCATAGAACAAAAGTGAAGACAAACATCAGCATGTTGCAGTTCTCTTACTTGGCAGTTCCTACAGGAACTGATCATCCAGGGAGGGTTGGTTTGGTTAGGCACTAGGGGTGATTACTGAGGAGATTGTGGGTGCAGCTCTACAGATGTCCTTCTGACAACCTAAAATAGAATTCAGCATCAGGCTGCTGCTTGTGCCATCCTGTGTTTCCAGTGCTGCTGTATCCAGCTGGGCTGAGCTGTGCTTTGTGCACCTGATGGTAAGGATTGCATTCACTTTGTGCCTTTCTTGCTGCCAGGCACAGAGTTTCTTGTCACTGTACTGGTCTGACATGAGCAATCACTTTGCTTTCTGCATATAGAGGGAGGAAGGAATAGCAAAATTGGAAGAAGACAAACAACAGAAAACTCTTTGGTTCTGTCTCTGACTCCAGGTTGTCTGCCTTTTCCTAGTGAGATCGGTATTAGTGAACCAGAGTTACTGCCTCTTCGTCTGTTTCTTCTCCAGCAAAATGTTCTGGTTCATTCTGTGCTGATATTTTGGCACCATTTCAATCTCTGCTAGAAGTTTAACAGAGATAACACTAAATAACATATTTTCTCTGTGAAGGAAATTAAAGCCAAAGGAACAGAGTTCTTTCTTTGAAAAACAATGTGACATTTTTCAGCCTGGTTTTGCTTTAATCATCTTTTAAAATGCTTAACGTTCTTTTTTCTGTTGAAAAAGAAACTGACTTAAAAATATAAGATAGTTTTTATGGAAAGATTTTACTGGTTTAATGACATGTCAGTCGGTTTCAGCTGAGTAGTCTTTAATCTTTAGAATGTATTTGTACAGTGTTAACCCCTTTAAAATTATAGGAAGCTCATTACTTAGAACTGAATTTTGTCTCGGGTTGTCACAACTGAATCTGTAGAGTTGCTACTTTTTCACACTGGCTATAACTTACCCCAGAAAAGGGAGAAGCCACTGTCAGGTAATGCAGTGTCTTCAACATGTTCACTGTTGAAAAAAAATCATGACAACAGCTTGTATGTTCATGAGACTCTTTCTGAATGAAAGATACCTATGCTTGTCTCTGCTTCATGATTTTTTTTTTTTTAAGTCATAGTTTCTACATTTTTAACACAAATGGGAAAGCAAGTTTTTGTTGTTTCATAAAATTACACATAAGCCCCTCCTGTTGCATGAGATACATCTTTAGTAAAAGCAAATACTTTAAGACCAGTGATAAAACTGAGGGGGATTTTTCACAGTAAAGGGTAACATACAGCATTGCTTCCCCGGTCACCCTGCACTATCTGGTGTGGCATTTTGTGAGTGTGGTGTAAATAGCATCAATGTTGTCCTTTGCAAATTAGGAAGGAGCTTTTGTTAGTTTCCCTGTGTCATGGTTTGACTCTGGCTAAAAAGCCGAGAGTCCACACATAGATCTAAAATTTCCCNCCAGTCCTCCCAAGAAATGCTACTCAGCGTGGGTCTCTTCTTCCCACGATCCACAGGACTCTATCAGGACTCTGCTCCAACAAATGTCCCACAGGATCACAGCCTCTCTCCTCCAGCACTTCTGCTCCGCGTAGAAATCTTCCAGTCTTTCCACGGGTGTGCTACAAATCCTTGCTCCTATGATCCCCCCCAGTTTTCCTGGGGCCCTATTCCAGTGTTTAAGGCATCTTCTCTTTCTCCTCTCTCTGACCTTGGTGCTAATCAAACTTCCCACCCTCCTTTCTCCTAAGCCGCCATGATGTTCTGTCCAGCTTTTTTTTCTTCCTACTCCTTCTTAAATATGTTATCACAGAGGCGTTGTTGCCTGACCTTGGCTAGCTTAGAGCAGAGAAAAACTCCAGCAGCTTCTTAAAGAAGCCTTTCTCCTACCCCCCCAGCTAATAAAAAACTCTGGCTACTTAAAACCAAAACACCCTGACAAATATAATTTTACAAAGTTCAGTACTTGCGGAATTTCTTGCTCTGTTTCAGTTTGGGGGGTAGCCTTCGAATATATGCATGAAACTTTCACTGCAGTAAAAAAAGATTAAGGGAGAGCCTTTGGAGAGCTGAGCTTATAAATTTTTTTTTTCAGGGTTCTGAGATTAGTGCAGTTGGGGCAAGAGTTTCAGCCCTTGTTTATGTCATTTTTCGTCTGGGTTTTTCCAGCTGTGTGTTTTTTCTAGCGAGTCAAATCTTGGAGTGAAGGAAGTTGGAGGCAATACTTTATGATGTTCTGCTGTTTTCCACTGGGTAAGGATCTGGTCCTAAGAGTGCACTATCCCTGTTGTAGGAATTTCTCAGAATGTCTCGTCTTCTCTGAATGGTATCCCAAACGGTGGAAGTTATTGGTGCGCCATTGGAAACACATAAATTGGTACCAGTTTGTTTCCTACCTCTTTAATCTCTATGGGGAATATACACTGCTAGTGATGCTTATGGTGCAACACAGAGCTACTTTATTAACAATAAGCCAAGGGTAAAAGCTACTAATTTTTTTGTAGTCATCTGCATGGAACAAGCAGTTGAAGATAAAGGTGGTAGGTGACATGACAAGAATGTTTTTCTTATGTAAGACCTACTTATTCAGTTGCTTGTGTACCTTAAAGGCAGAAATACGGAAATATCATTCTCCTCAAGGACAGGTGTTGAGCAAGCAGAAGAGATGGTGGGGAAAATATTGTGCTTCCCTGGAGGCACATGTGTCAAGTGTAAAACATAAGTCAAAGGGAATAGAATATAAAGCTTCATTTCATACCTGTCTTGACAAATGGCTCACTGTAAGTGTAAGACAAATTTAGTAGATGGGTCAGTGAACTGGTGACAGGGCTAAAAGTTTCTGTTAGGAATAATTCAGGAGCGTTCTCTGCTATAACAAATGAATCCATGCTATTTCTTTAGTGTTTTTGTAGGCAATGGCGTGCAAGTGAGAGAGATATGAAACCAATATCCAGCTTTGGGGCAAAATTCAGATCTGTAAAACCCCTACTTAGTTGAGACCACTATAGGAGGAAGTTTAGGAGTGAAAAGATCAGTGGACTAGAATTTGGGAATGCAATGCTGAAAAATCAGAAATGCGTAAGTGCAAGACATGCTTATTTGGCCTCAGGTTTGCACTCAGAAATGAAGTGTTTCTTTTGTAGGAAAGGTGTACCTGAGTGAGGGTAGAGAAATAATTTTCAAGCTGTTGAGTGCTTCTGAAATTAAATCTCTATACCAATCCTCTAGTGCTCACAGATTATCTGTGACTTGCCAGAGCTTCAAGTGTTTGGATCCCTTTTCAGACTTTAAGGGATGACTCTTGTCCATACAGTTTAGGAATCAATGCTTCTATATTTGTAGGATGTTACTTACATGGAAGAATACCCAGATATATTGAAACCACAAAGTTTTTTTATTTTATAATTGCAAAATAGTTTTATTAGAGTCTGAACTTCTGAGAAGAACTCAAAATATTTTCCTCCAGTTTTCACTGTTGCATTGATACAGGTGATGAAACAATACGTTTCTCTGCAGTCTGTTGAGAGGAATGTACCATTTCTATGCTTCACACTTTAGGCAGGGTGGTTAGTTTTGTTGATAAACACTAGTAGAAATTTTTTTCAAGTTATAGGAATTTTTAAAGTGACAGTCAATATACTTCTTTTAATGAGCTTAATAAGAGGTATATGGCAAAACCCTCAGTGAGATTGGGATGTGTGGGCTAGTTCAGTGCTTGAGATGATAGCCAGTAACAAAATCCTCCTTGCGCCTGTGTTGGTATGTTTTTGTTTAATGTGGGGCTGGGGGCTTGGCCCAAAGCACAGCTAAGAGAGTTTGAAGGAAGTGATTGAGAGACAGACAATGGAGCTTACACTTTCTGGGGTTTTTTTAGACATCAAAGATACTCTCACTAGAGGGAATGACCAAACCAGTGCTGTTTCTCATAATGTCTGAAGTCTAAAGGATGTCTGAAGTCTAAAGGATGTCTGATTCCACAGGATGATTTTAATCATTGTTGTTGCACCTGGATGACTGTTGCATCCAGGTGCAACAGTCCAGCACTGGTTGGATGTTGTAAAAAATGGTCAGTGATTTGAGTGCTGCAGTTCTGGTAATGGGCTTCCACCCTATAGCCTTTTGTGCTTTGTTTAGCCCTCTGCTGAGAGAGGAAGGGAGGAACTCACTTGGTTTTTTAGTTATCAAAAGATGACATGAAAGTCTCAAACTTAAAGTAGTTTATATATAGAAAAATAAGAATATCTCCCCCTACATCTCACTTGACAGTGAATGAGGAGGAAAAGGAAAAGAAATGAAGGTCACAAGTCACTTGGGACTACTGTGCCTCTCCTACACTTTCTGCAAAAGCCTTGAGGATGTAGGCAGAAGGCAGCTTGGTTTTGTTATCCTTCAGATAATAGGATTTTAGTCACACATCGTAGTGGGTTAATAAGATTTTTGTGCGTTGACTTGTAATATGCTTTGACTTTCCCCTGCTTTTGAGGTAGCTTCCTGACAAAATGTGTGCTAGTGGAAAGAGGAGATGTGAGGTATGAGTTACTGTCGTGCCCATTAACTTTAAGAGATGAAATCTCTGCAGCAGATAGACATGTGCCCTTCTTTTTATTTTGTAATTAGGAGGCAGCAAACATAGTTAAAAACTATAGGAAGAGAAACACAAGACTCAAGTTTGAAGGGGAGACAAAGATGTAGAGAGCAACGAGGGCCTTTCTAAAGAATAAAAACCTTGATTTTTAAATTTTTTTTTAAACTTGAGGACTGTTGTTTTGGCCACAATACTGCTAAAAGTATCTCAGGCCTAATAGCATCTCTAAAGATATTTAGAATTAATATGCTTTGTCTTTATATAAAGTTATAAATAGTATAGCCGATTACAAGATGAAATAACTAATTTCTGCTAGACTCCTTTCAAAGGCATGGGGATGTGTGCTTTGAACCCTGTGGAGGTAAATACTCGGTTTTTATGCATGGAGGTTCAGTTCAATACAAATGGCTGGTTTACACTTCAGTTAGTGGTGAGTCTGCAGGTAACTTGTGAACTGGCTTGTGTTCAGCTGCTTTCATCTTTCGACTGGAGACTCACTAAGAGGTTTTCTGTCCTGCATGGTTCTTTCTTCCAGTCCTGCTTCACTCCAAAGTTTTTTCCTATGGGCATGTGGCTGTGCACTCAATAAGATCAGGAGAATGAGAATAATCTATCAGTTTTGTCTGGAGGAAGTTTCCTTAATCATGTGGACATGTCTCCCCATCACAACACTAATTTCAGGTTTCTTAGATGGTGGAATATGAATTCTATCTTGTGACCAGGGATACTTGCATTACTTTGATGTAATAGCCACAATTTCAGTGTTTCTGTGGGAAAACGACCATACAGCTCCGTTTTATGGTTTGTGTGATCAGCTTTTTGAGGAAATTTGCATCAGTGCTGCAGGTCAGCGGATGTTGTCAATTTCCCAAAGTGTTGTTTTGCCAGAACAAATTTCATGGGGATCCTAGGTGGGAATGCAGCAACAGATGGGTGCAGCTTTCCAAGGTACAAACCTTATACTGTTGTTACATTGATGCTTGTGCTTGTCACTAGTCCTGCCCTGACTGGCTGTCAGAGTTGGTGACACCCATGGAAACTGTTTAGTTTTTGGCTGGTGGCTGTAAATTGAATGGGGTAGAGGAGAGAGAAAAAGAAACAATCCATAATTCATGTTTTAATTACAAGCTTTTGTGTGTATGTTTGGTTTGTTTGTTTTTAGCCCCTAAAAGAATTGGAGGAAGCATCTTAGTTTGAATATATCTCACTTTGTTTAACAAGTTGTTTTTGACTAAGTCCTCTTCTCTTTGCTAAAATGCATCAGTTTTCATTCTGATAGCATCAACCTGTTCTATAGAATATAAAGCCCCGGTGAGAATAGACCTTTAACAGCAATTTATATCCCAAGTCTGAAATGTGCACTTTATGTCTGTTATGATCCCTGGGTGCCTATTAAGGGATTACTTACATCTTACCATCCTGAGTTTCTTTCCATAAACAATTGAAATCTTTGAGTCTGAGGTTCAAGGAGTATGCTCAAAATGAAGCATGTTTAACAGCTCTTTGGGGAGAAAGAGATAAGATGGGAAAGTGAAGAATTGACGACCTAGTAACTGTTTAAATTTCCCACCTTGAATTATTGACAACATGTGACATTACAACCTTACGAATGACTGTCTATAAACAGCTTGGAAAATATGACCTTTGAATTACAATTGGTCTCAAGATGCCTTGCAGCTTAATACAAACAGCTGCTGCTGGCATATTTTGTTGCAGCTGGAATGGGTGGAACAATGCAGGAAATTGGAGAACTTTTCTTGTTTAATCTGAGGCAAGACTTGCATAACAAAATGTACTAGATGATGGCTGAAATGTCCCTGCTTGAGACTGGGCTCACTCCTCTGAAGTTTTGGAGTGATCTAATTTTAAGTAATAAAGACATCCAAATAGTTAGGGTGAGTTGTCCTTACCTACTGCTCCTTCTCTTTCTAGAGCACGTGGTGAATGTTCAGAGACACTAGAAAGCCCTTTGTTAGTCTAATTCCTGCTTCACTGCCTGTGGTGACCAGAGAGTGCAAGCTGAATGGATGGTTTGTCTTATTTGTTCATGGCAAACCAAGTGCACTAAATTCTTGCTTTGTGGTGGTGTTCATGTGATTAACACACAAACTGTTGTACTGAGTTTGGCCCTGAGATTTCTGCTGATTTGGGAGAAGCCGAGAACACAATGACCTGATTTTTCATCTTCTTATCACTATGAAGGAATAAGTAGTGACCAAATTAGTGTTGGCAGCTGGAGGCCTCATAAGACACTTTAACAATCTTAGGACTGAGTGAAATTAATTTCTAATTTAACTTCATTAACTCAGGTTGCCATAAGATGAGACCTATTGAGTTTGTCTAGGGAGTGATGCATTTTATTGTAATTTGTTAGTGTAAGATGCATAGGGAATGCTAAAGAGTGTTTTTGGATGAACAGGTGTTGCAATGTGTGATTAGCATGTATTTCTCACTGTATATTATTGTTCTGTTACATGGTATGTCCTGTTATGATGTGCCCTACCCCTCACCCCATATGGTTTGTCCCCTTCCCTTGTTCTCCCTTCCCATTCGCTGGAGCCCCTATAAGAACCAGGGGCTGGAAATGGAAAGGGCTCTTCCCTGGTTATCCCACATAAGCTTGGACCCTCCAGGTGGCCTGTTGCCTCTGGAGTGAATAAACTTATATTATATGTAACCATGGAGAGCCGCCAGCACCTTCTTTGTCCTCCGTTTCCCTCAGCCATCCCCTGGGGAGTGCAGGGGCACACTCACCCCTCGGCAAGCCCTGACAGGGGAAGGCTACAGACAGGTGTTTGGAAGAATAGATGTCCCCAACACAGTGTGTCAAAAGACTGTGCAGAATAAAAATAATCTTTGCACAAGGCTTGTTTGTTTGTTTCTGGGAAACATCCCTGGTATCTGTTAGGGTAGAGCTGTTGACAATAACCAAAGATCAGGCAAAAAAGTATATGTTCCCATTTGTGTGGATGCAAAAAGACAGTAGAATTACAGGAAGGGGAATAGAAAGCTTTGATTCGTGTCCTGTTAGATCTAAACAGGGTGGAAGCTGGGACTCAGTGTTTAAAGCAGATCAGGACCTTAAGTAGCCCATCTCTCCATCCATTAGAGGACTGGGAAAAATAATTGCAAGAGTGAAGACCCAGAGTGTGCTTACTTACTACATCAGAGTAAGTATTCCCACCCTGCCTTCCGTAAAATAACTCTTGAAGTCTGCATGCTTGACGTGTATGGTAAAACCAACCTACATCACAGCGCTCTTGTTAAGAGCGATCAATTAGTGTTTTCATTGGCACTTTTGGGACCTAAAGATAAAAGTGACTTAAGGTCTTAAGTTTCACTACCCCTGCTGCCCCAGGATGAAAGTTCTCCTTTAAAGACCCAATTTCTTCCCTGGTGTGCGGGGGAGGCAGTTTATTATTAAAGGACATCATCGTTATCTCTGTTGTAGTTGCCTTCTGGCCATGCAACATCACTCAGTAATACTGTCAAGTATTATCTTTTGCTTGTGACACAGTGCTAAACAGTGATTTATTGCTTGAATACACATTGCTTTCATGAAAATGATTTGTTTAAACAATAGTAAAGTGCTAAATAAATTATTCATTGCATGCTGATTTTTCACTTTTATATTCTGTAGTGAGCTCCAAAATAAACAATCTGGGTATTGTATATACCATATGAATCCCAAGGTTTTGCTTGTGTGTATCCCCCAACCCCCAGTCTTGCCCCAGGACATGGTTCCTTTCCCAAGGAAAGGTCTCTTCAGTCTTTCTCACCTTGGTTGCCTTTTGTGATATTTTTCTTCTTCTTTCTTTCTTCAGATAGAGTTGGGTGAATTATATTCCAGTAGAAGCTGGGATTACTGGTTTGGTAAAAACTGTGTGTGTTTGCAGTTCATGAGTATTTCTAAATCCTTCAGGAACTTCTGGGTCTTACCCAGAAAGGCACCACCATAAATAGAGCATGCAAAGTAGGTCCCTCATGGCTGACTGGCATGTTTTCATGAAGTCTCTTCTCCTGTTTTTCTGAGAGTTGTATGTTGCTCTCTTTTAGCTGCCAGTGGCTATGCTTCAGTCCTAGTTTGCAAATAAGATCAGGTGTCTTGAGAAACTCCTCAGAAGCAAATTTTTACTTGTAGATACGCCGGCTTTCCAGATTTCCTTTGGAAACGGCTTCTCAGCACTTAAAATCTTTGTCCCTTGGCAAATCCCAGAGCCTCTGGAATGTCTCTGGGTGTTTGAATAGCAAACCCGGGAGCAGGCCAGGCACAGAACAGCTAAGTGCTTTTCTCTACTTGACCTTTCCACCCTTTCTGAGCGTCCACTCCAAATCACTGGCAGTAACTGTATGTTTAAGGAAAAGCTGCTGATTGACAGTGAATATAATAGGGCGTAAGAGAAGAAATTTCTTTCCAAGTAGTTTTAGGGCTTTATCCTCCTCTGGTCTTAGTTCTGAAATAATCCCCTAAAGGCCTATGTGGGTATTCAGTGAAATGAATAAACAGAAGACTACATTTTCCCTTGAAACATGCACAGGGCTCTTATGCTAATGGCTTTTAAGCATCAATGCAATTATAGTGTGTAATCAATTCTCTCTGTACCGGCTTTTGTTTTCTGAAATGAAACCTTGTCTCTTCCAGAGTTATTTGCCTTTGTATTAAAACATTTCAAGATGGCAAGCAGTCTTTTCCCTTGTTTTTTCTTCCTTTTTCTTCCTTCTCTTTCCTGCCTAATTCTGCCACTGGAAGAAAATCTATTATTACATTTTCTTTGAAACCTGAGTATCTGCTTTTTTTCCTGTGGTAATTTACTCACTGGATTTTCCTTTCACTTCTTTTAATATACTGAGTTTGTGTTTGTTTTTTTGGTTTAGTTCATTAATCATGTTTGGAGCTGCTCAGAAATATTTCTGTGAAACAGATTCTTGTTGAATGAAAGGGGAATTTGTGAAAGGGAATTTCAACATGGAAAAAAGGACTGAAAGCAGGGAATTAATTCCACATTATAAGTTAATCAGCATGTCAGTGGCCAAGGTGTTTTTTTGGAATGTGGTAGGTCTCGGTTTGGGATCCTTTTGGAGCCAGGAGAAGCAGTAGCTCAGGGTCTTGACCTTTGGGCTTTAGCAATTACAGAAACAGTATCCTTCTCTCTGATTTGGGTGGTAGTATTATAAATTCTTTTTAGACTGTAACGGATTTCTGTTTCATCCTTATGACAAGCATGAAGACTGGGACTGTCTTTAAAAGATTTGAGGGAGAGTGATGCTGCATTTTACCTCTCTTTATTATAGTTCATGTTGTTGTCTCCTCTAAAAGTTGTCACCGTGCCAAGGGCCCCTGTAAGCTGAGTATAATAGACACTGCCATATATCTTGCTCTACTGATTGAATTATAAAAGATTAAGAAAATACTCGTGTCTGTGTTTGGCCAACATTGAAATTCCTGACTACAGGTGGTTTTTATAGATGCCAAAAATAGGAATAACTATAAATAGATTTATACAAGTTCATGAGTGCAAAAGCTACCTATGGTAACTATAAGAACAAAAGAATTGGTCATATTCTCTCTCAAAAAGTGGTTAAAATTACATACCTGAGAAAATCTACACAAACATTGCTAGATGTATTTTTATTTAATTGACCTCAATGCATATTTTTTCCCCTGAACTTCTGTTTCTCTTTGAGCTGATAGTAAGTTTTTAGGATCCAAAAAATGCAGTGGGAAGGAACTCCCCTAGTTATGTATATGTAATATTTTGAACCTCCTCTCAGTTTTGCTTGCTGTCCTAAGTCCCGTGTGTTAAAAACTAGTGAATAATCAATTCAGGACACTCGTGACTCTGCAAATGTCTTTCATATTTCCTTTCTCTCTTACTTGGATTGAGACTTGGAGCAATTTCTCACTAAAATAAAGGTCATTCCACATCTTTGATCATCCTTGATTGTGCTCTCTGATCCTTTTATTTTGAGGCAAAATAGTCACAATAGCTTTTAAATTAGAAAGAGTGTAATCTGCTGACTGTTGGAAGTTACTAGGGGGAAGTGTCACCCTCTACATGCACAATTTTAATGCTTTGTCTCTAAACTTGTGCTATAGCTTCTGTTACAGAAGGGGTTAGTGGGCAGTATCAGACTTTTTTTCTGTTCATTGAAGGATGCAGAAAAATGAAGGGATTTTTACTTTATGGATTCTTCATAACAAAGACTGATGAAATGAGGAGTTGGTAGTTTAGCTGTTTAACCATGTGGTTCTCCTGCTCCTATCATTGCATGCCTGTCAATCTGCAGTCCAAGTGGAAAGCAAATCACAAAAGTCTTTATGACTCCATAGTTCCTATTACTTGTGTAGTTGGTAGAGACCCTGATATTTGCTGAGTGGTATAAAAATGCTAAAACTAATATGATTTGTATAAGTAATTTGCCCCAAATAATGATTTCTCTCAAGTTTGTTTTTTTTATTCATGAGCAGCCTGTAGAATTCTCAGTCATGAATTATTCAGGCTTATTTGTGAATTTATTTGAAACATTTCTTTACCTAGCTGTCTCACCAAACAGTTCATTGAGAATATTCCTGTCTTCTGGTTTTATTCCCCCTTTTTTACAGTCCTGAAGTTCTGTGTGGTGTTTGGAAGGTAGAGATGAAGGGAACAGATAGGTGCCCCATTATTTCCAGTTTTTGAATGTGTACACTCTCAAACACAACAGCCTTAGAAATATGGTTTATTGACGTATAGTGCATAAGAGAGCTTCAAGTCCTTTAGTTTCCTGCTCAATTATAGGTGACCAGCAAACTTGTGAAAACTTAATTCAGTGCTTCTTTGTTATTGACTTATGTTCCTGCTAAGTAGGTAATGGAAAGGATCTCTAGAGTTTAATAAGGGATTCATGGATCACTGCACATTGAGGTGTACTTAAACTGTCTTGATTGTGCCTAGATATTTCTTTCTCTCTTCCCAATTAGACGGCGGTATGATGGTTTCATCAGAAGAGTCTTGAGAATATATTTATGCCATTAAATGTAGTTACCATTTTTTACATAGCTATAAGTATTACAATACTTTATTAACAAAATAGTTATATTGAAGACTGCCTGTGTCTGTGTGGGACAGTCCCTATGACTAAACCTTTTCAGCTCATTAAGACAGATCACCACAGTCTCAGAAAAAACTGATTCAGAAAGCTGCTGTAAATGGTTAGCAATCACGTATTAGAAATATTTATCAAATACACCTCTTTAAAATGATTTCAACAAAATGTTCGGAAGCAGCCTGTACACAACTTTGCTGAGAGCTGATAGTGTGCAAGTCAGGAAAGTGGACTGATGACTGCATGGTTTTCAGTACTGTGGCTTATCCCAGGACAGCTGCAGTCTTGACTGAAACACGTGCAAACATACATGCAAAGCATGGAAGTATGGAAACATTAGAGGTGCTAGTTTAGCCTTACTAAACAAAGGCCTGTTGTGATTTTGAAATCAGCACTTGAATCCTGTAAAGCCTATCTTTCTGACACAGTTTTAGGTTAGTCTAGAGGTAACATAAAATTTAGAGCCCAAGAATTTATAGTGAACATCTTTAGAAATCTGATTTTGCTGCTTTTGAAAAATCTTTTCTCACTATTGAGCTATGAAAGTTGTGTTGTGTAAGGTGGAAAGCATTTGCAGAGAGGACCTGGGGGTGGTCAGAATGCAGCTTATAAAATGTTTCCAAGATGAGATGTTGGTGTAAAGGAAATTGAGTTGGATTATCACAGACCGGTTTGTGTAGTGGGTAAACCTTGAACATGGTGATTTTTGCAGTCCATGTCCTTGTTTAGCTGAGCTCACGTAAGTGTGGACATCTTTTCACGTAGCATTCCCAGGAGTAAATTTGCAGTTGTGAGTGAGTACTGCAGAGTGTTGCAGATCCCTGACCTAGTGTGCTGTCAGTTGTCTCCAGTGCTGGTTTCTGTGTAGCTGTGGCAGTGTGGGTTGGCTTTCTTTCTGGACACACACCATTAACAGCAGATGAATTACACAGCCACAGAGTGTGGCCTGTCACTTCCTTCCCAATATGTTATGAACATGATCAGCAGCAGTGTGCAGGCTTTTGTTCTCTGCCTTCTGGGCAGCCAGGTCAGCACTGTTTGATGAGACTAAATATTTTTTGCTGGGGAAGAAAAGTAAGTTTAAATGTAATCCTTTGGAACTAGTGCTGCAGTAGTAAAGGACAAACTCTGGCTTATACCCTGAGGGAGACTGGCAAGATGCGTTCACAGAGCAGTTAAAAACAGGGTCGAGACAAAAATTTAAGCCAGTTGTAAACCTGGGTCAGAAGTGCAAGGAAGATGTGGTGAGATAGCATGGAACAGTTAATCATGAGCCAAGGTAGATCTGATAAAAATTTAGCCATATTTACCTAGAATTTCTTCTGTGATGGAAAGACCCTCCAAGGACCTAAACTGGCAAGTTCACAGAGCAGTCTCTTCTGCCCAGCCTCTGATTTCCATTTTGAAATCTGTAGCTAGCTGGACCTTCACATCCCGAGTCTCAAGCAGTCACAGATCAGGAGTGATTAACAAAGTGTTTTTTTCTTGAAAATTCTGTTTTGGTTTGAAGAAAAACATGATGGTGTCCAAAGAGCAAATACTCTGTCCTTCCTAGAATAGCCACTGGGAACTGATTTCTTTTGGGAGTCAGGTGAGCCAGGTTTAAGCACCTCTTTTGACAGTCTGTCTTTTCCAAGGTGAGTGTGCTAACCCACCAAAACTTCTGTCTGTTTGTTGCCTGTTGGTGCTTTTCTGCTTTGTATAAGTAACTAAAAACACTTTTAGTGCTGTATCTCTTGGTAGGTGTCCTCACTGGGGAGGTGGTAAACCCAGGATCAAATATCTTTTACTCTGAGCTGTCAGTGGAGAAGTGATAAAGTTTTGTCTCTCCTTCTCTTTCCCACCTGCTATGGCAGAATAATCTACTTCAGCTGCTGATCCTAATGAATAACAGACATTCTGAAGCCTTGTATTTCTGTGCAATAAGAAGAGTTATCAGTATTCACAGCAGAGCTGGCGTAAGACTGGATTTTCATCTTCTTTGCATTGTATTTCTAGTTTGCTTGTTTTTTGCTTCTTGCTCTTGTTAGCTTGCATTGATTGGTAAGTGCTAAAGAAGGGAGGAAAAAAAAACAAAGCAAGAAATAAAGGCGAGACAATATTTTTCATTTCATTACTGTGGTGCTTCACAGCTCCTATTCTGACATTTAGAACAACATAATATGCATGTCTCTGTTCATTAGGTTTCTCAGTACTACATGGTGACAGCCACAGAGGGTGGGGAAAAAAAAGAAAAAGAAACAATCTTAAACATGAACTAACCTTTGCAGGCTAAATAACAAAGAAATGAGAACAGCAAAGGAGGAAAATGTTTTCTGAAAAAGCAAATATTTCCAAAACCATGGCCTTGTGTATGTTATTCCAAGTATCATTACAAGGGGAAAGGAGATTACTGACCTCTAGGTCAGAAATAACTAATTTTCTGATTTTCATGATTTGAGGTTTTTTGTATATATATGTGTAAGCAGATCTGTTACAGGTATTTGAACCACAGTAAAAGACACAAGGAGCCTGCTGAAACTATGGATAATCTTAAAGACATTTGGGAGCTGATACAGATTCTCAAAAAGTAAAAAGCTTCTAATAGAAAAGCTCTTAAGAGTTTTCGAAATAGGATATCTACACCAAGTGGAGACATCTAAACTGTTAATCCACAAACCGATGTATATGTACACCACAACGGGGTGTCAAATACATATATTAGCTTGGAAATGTTAGATGCTAAGATTTTATCCTAAATTTACTAAGAAGATAGGGTATGGGAATATTTCTTAGGGTTCTTGATGTAAGTAGTCAGCAACTAGCATGCATATTTGGATGGGTTCAAGGATGCCTCTGCAGAAATATTGTTACAGCTATATCAAAAATAATTAGGGGGAAATGCAACTGGCTTTTTTCCCCCAACAATTCTAAGAGAACTGCAGAACTTTAAGATTGTGTGGGTTTTACTGAAATATCTGAAGGGAGAAAAAAGAACAAAAGACACATTTCAACTCTCAGAAAGGGAAATATTTTGATTTCTCACATTGGCACTTTTAATTTTTTGTCATTTCATATCCTTTTTGGGATGCCAATTGCAATTTTTTTTCCCTCAAGTGATGAAGATTAAAATTCTCAATGGAGTTTTCTTTCATGGTTGTTTTGAGATTTGTAAATTTTCCTCAGTTGGGAAAAAGTAAAATTCTGAGTATTTTATGAAAAACAATTCTCAGTCTATTTAGCACCAGTAATTACACACTGCTGATTGTAGTATGCCATAAAATAAAATTAGCCTGATTCTAATTCATGGATTTTACAGAAGGGGAAAGTGTGTCTTGATTCTTGTACGATCTTCCCCAGGATTTTATCAACCAGTGGCAAAGAACAGGGAGAAAAAACATACTGTTTTTCCTGTTTATTCTTCTCAATTTCTATGCCTGCTATCTTTACGTCTGCTTCTGAAACTACCAGATGTCAAAATATTAATTAGGGGAAACATTCATTAGTCATTTACATCTCTGGTACCTCTGGCAAGCAGAGCAAGAGAGGATCAAGAGAAAAAAACAAGACTTGGAAAGAGATGTAAGCAACTGTCCAACTGCTTTGCAGGTCCAAGGGAGGCTCAAAGCTGAGGGTATGTACAACTCGCACATGATGTCTCTAAGCAGGCTGGCACTGAACATCATGGAGTTCACTGCTACCTTTCATTGGGAGAGTTGTTATTCTGAAAGGTTCTGTGAACACACTCCATCCCCTTTCTTTGCCTCCTCCCTTGATTTTTATTTATTTGCTAAGTAGTGGATTTACAGACCTGTTCAGAGGGTGCTGTGAGGGATGGCAGTGACAGGGTTCTGTATCTGGAGCAGACAGCTGCCCTGCTGTCATTGATAAGCATTCCTGGGAGGGTGGAGATTGAAATTTAGCACTTACAAAGCCCTAATTGGTGTGAGCCTTGGTGAACCATATGTGCCTGCTGCAGCTCCACCATCTGATGCCTTGGCAGGCGGCTGGTGCTTCACACCTTGGCTGCCTCTTCAAAGAGGAACCTGCCAGGCTGAGGAAAGCACCTCCTGGGCAGCAGTGGGGTTTGGGGGAGTGGAGGGGATGTCTATGTCAGGGTGCCCTGGGGAACAGAAGGGGATCGTGGCTGTTGTGTGAATTTCCCCATGGCATGTGTTCATGCAGATAGGAAATGCTTTGGGCAGCCTTTCTCCATGGTATGAGAGATTGAAGAGTTGTGCTGTAGAAACAGACTTCTGTTAGATGTGTGTCCTCTGTAAGCTGTACCTTCCTCTATAGCACTGTGTGCTTGCTTATGCCCTCAGCTCCCACATCAGCTTTTTCTGCTGTCTCTCACATGCTCAGCATATTGGAAAGAGACAGTTCCCAATGTGGCTTTTTCAGGGATATCGGTGTCTAAGAGGTAGAAGAACTTTTGACTTTGGGAAAGGCAGCGGTGAGGTCTGTTCCTCCCCTTGTGCAAGCAGCCATTTGGCTGTTCCTCTGCCATGCTGCTGCCAGGTTGCTTTGGGCTGATAGGCACTGAATTTCCTACAGTCCTTTGTGGCTCTGCCAAATGGGTTGAAGTTGGCAATTTTATCAAAGGAGCAGGGGGATGTGTGTCTGTGAGCCTCATTTCTTAGGAACCCAGGCTGAAATAGTAAAAGGTATATAGATCAGAGGTTTTGTGAGATATGTATTGGGCCTCTAATTTACCACGGTTGTAATGGGACGGGTAGGAGGGTAAGATATACAGCAACCTCGCAGGAAGACATGCAAAATAAATTAGTAGCAATAGTAATGGTCCAGTAGTTTGTCCCAAATGTAGGTCTTCTTAAAGGAGCCCATCATCTTGAAAGTCAGAAATTATTTTTTGAAAACATAAACGGAAGAACAGGCTGAAATGTTTCACTCAAAATTCTTTTTGCTGAAATTGCTTTCCTCTTGCTGGTAAGATAATTTTATTTTAGAAGTGCCTGTTTTGGCAGGTGAGAAAGGCTGTTTATCAAAAGAGCTAATAAAAGTCCTAAACTTGGAAGCGCTTCCATTCTGGCTAAATCTAAAGCTTCTCATTGAAGTCATGGAAACATTGGTTGTTAGAGATATTTGGAGGTCCCCAGTTCAACTGCTTAGTTCAAGTGATCACCAGCTGCACATCAAGTAGCCATGACTTGGTCTAGCCAGATCTTTAAAAACAGCAAGGATGGAGGCTTTACACCCGTGCTGGGTAGTCTGTCCCAATGTTGAACTATTTCCCTTATTGAGATTTTTCCTGATGTCCAGCCTGAGTCTCCCAAGTCATAACTGGTGATCATTTGCTTGTGTCATAGTATTTGCTACAACCAGAAAGAGTTTGACTGGAGACAGGACAGTGGGTTATCTGTGCACAACAGCTGTGAAAAAAATCAGCAGCTTCAGTGCCTGTGAAACAGAGCAGAAAATAATCACTATTTCTACTGCATACAAGATCTCACCTTGTATCCTGAAAGTTTATGTCTAGCATCTCAGCTCCTTCCCACTGCCTCCTGGGGTTAGGGGAAGAACCTGTTGGCAGTAACATGCAGAGGAGCTGAATGAGAAAAGGTCCAATTGGCTCAATACATACCTCTGCAAATTTTTTCCATGTCAGTTTAGGCAAATGCTTTTAACAATTCATTCAATTATGTTAAGCACCCATTAGAGGAATTCTAAGACCTCCTGGGAGTCATTTCAGTTCTGTGAGATTGTAATTGTTTGAGACTAACTATGATTTCTTCTTTTGCCTTCAGGTGATTCTAATTCTGACAAAGCTATATGACTACAACCTGGGAAGCATCACAGAGAGCTCTCTTTGGAGGTATGGAGATAAATTGAGTTAATAATTACCACCTTACTTAAATAGGAAAAGCCTGATACAATTCTTTTATTGAATTTAATTGGATTTCTTTACATGTGCTGGAAGGTTTGTGGCTAAATTCTCTCACTTCTGTCCTTTCATAGTCAAGGACAAAGAGGCTGAAGTCTGATTATCTTGTTTCAGCTAGATAAGGTACTTCATGGATGTGCTGTCATTTGATTTTCCCTTCCCCATAGTATTCAGATTGAAGTCAGCCAATTGTTTTATTTTTTGAGAGAGAACACAACAGCCTGAAGTCCTTGTTTATAATGAAGGATCTCATGGCTGTCTGCCCAAATGATCCTTGTGAAAAGCCAGTGCTGCTAAGACTGGGGGAATACTTATGAATGAGTATTCAAAGTCCGTTGATTAGAACTGATGGGATTAGTACTACATAATTGATTTCCACTTGTGTGTTGTTGACTGCTAGACTGATTTATAGGGAATGTTTTGATATTTTCATGATTTCAAAGCATACCATGCACTCTGAACCACAGGAAAGAGCTAGGCTGTGGACAATTTCTTAAGGCTATTTGGATTCAATGCAAACAGATGGTGCCTGTTTTTACTTCTCTGAAAAAGGAACCCAAGAGATGTTTACATGTCCCTTATGCTACTTTCAGGAGCCATAATGGATGAAAGGGAGGTTTTCTTGTGGTTTCGTCTGTGAAACTTTGGTAGGAAGTTTAGGGGTTTTGTGTGCAGGTCATTGATAGAGGCTGATAGGGTACTGTCATGGTAGAAGAAAACTTTGGGTATTTGAAACTAAAGCTTGTAGTTAGGATGGACTTGTTTTGATAAACTTGTATAGGAAAGGGGTTTTCTTTGCCACAGAAAAATTTTGGTTCAGAAGTAGAACAGATAACCTTTTTGTTCAAGGAACTGAGCAGGTTTTGAGAGAATGACAGAGGAGGGATTTGACATGAAGTATATTCTGAACTAAGGCTATTGATTTATCCACTGGCCTCAAGAAATAAAACCAANATCCTGAGAAATCCTGTTTTGTCAGTCAATAAGGAAGATACAGCATTTCAGCATGTGAAGACACCTCCTTCCCTATTGCTGACAGTGCTCAAGATCTGCTTATGGGATACAAGGCAGAATTGTGTTGAGATACTATTTTCTGACTGAAAACAGTGCAGCCACATCAGAGTGGAAAACACACATCTTGTTGACGTGTGTGAATGTGGGCACAAAATTGACCTTACACTTGTCCGTTTCAGAACTGGTTTCTGTGCAGCATTCCACAATGCCATAAAATTTTGCCCTAATTAAGAGAAGGGGCTGTAGGGATGTCACTGAAGGATGTAGCAGACAGTGGAGGCCTTAGCGATGTACCAGTCCTAGAACTAGTGAGTGCAGTGCACTTTTGTGGACCTCAGACAGTCTTACTGTCAGAAAGTGATTAACAAAATAAAAATACCCTGCTTGTTTCCTCTAGAGTGGTATCTTGTTACCAAAAACTAGGCTAAGAAACACTGTATGAAAATGATTATCATACCTGACACTTCCTCCTAATATTTTCCTACCATTCATTCTCAGGGTTTCAGTTTAGGGTCCTTCCTCTGTCTTAAGGTGTATNATTGATTTATCCACTGGCCTCAAGAAATAAAACCAAAACAAAAAAACCCAGAAAACAAAATCCAAACCCAAGACAGAAAAACTAAATCCTAAAGAAACACAGAACTTCTAGGATTTGTTCTGAATATCAAGAGGAACAGTCAAAACTGTTAGTATTTTGCAGGGTTGAATAAATATTTTTTTGTCTTGCTGGTGGGGTTAATCAATCTTTCTATTTCATATACCTTGCTGCTATGACTTTCTGCTCCTTTTTCTTTACTATAGTATGCACAGCCATAAAATGTCTTTCAGAACTGTGGCTTTGGCAGTGTTTTTCTAAAGGGAGTTTGGGCTAGATTTTTTAATTTCTCAATGGTTTAAGAATATTAAATAAAATAAAAGGACTATTAAAGAAGAATATTAATATAATAATAAAAGGAATATTCATAAATATAAAAATNTAGGCTAAGAAACACTGTATGAAAATGATTATCATACCTGACACTTCCTCCTAATATTTTCCTACCATTCATTCTCAGGGTTTCAGTTTAGGGTCCTTCCTCTGTCTTAAGGTGTATCAGGATCTGAATAATGTTTTTTTTGGTTTTAATATATTCGAGATGATTAATATTCAATGAGCTAACTTTCTCAATAACTTTAGGGAGTGTGTTAAAATTTTTAGTACCTATGAGCAAGAGCAAGGAATTCCATAAATTATTTGAGGAACCACTTGTCTTACTTTAAACCCGCAACTTTATTTGGCACATGTCACTTGTCAGGACTTGATCATAGGTGAAAGGCCAACAATCTGGAATCACTGGACAAGTGCTTTGGACTGGGACATGTTGAAGGAGAACCAGAATAAACCCACTTGTCTTTGCAGTGCTCTGTTATTCTTGACTGGCTCTTCAGTGTTCATGGCTGCTCTGGAAGCTGTCAGTGCCATTCCTTGTATTTTCCTCTATCCTGTTGTCTTACATAAGCCTTTGATGCTCTGTCCTGAGTGTGGCTCTGCTGTTAGATCCCTGCTCACCATGCAGGCATGCCTTCAGGTCACTAATAAATATGCCTATGAAGATCCCAGTGCAGTTTCTCTGTTCTTAGTTTGTTGGATAGAAATCATGAGATGGGCATATCTTATTATCCAATGTATCTGACAGAGGTTATTAGCTGTTGCTTCTCCTGATTGCTGAAGTGACACATTAATTTAAATCTTCTTGCTTGTTTGAAAACGATAGGGAAAAATAGGTTTGAGAGAATGGGTGAAACATATCTTGCCATTTATTTCATGCCTTTAGGTTTGATTCTGGGGAATGGAAGAAAACATAATCTCATGTCTGGTTTGCTTTCTGACCTCAGGAGTTCTGTTTCTGAAGGCTGGAAGAGAAAGGTAGTTCTGCATGTACCCACAATTGAAGAGAAATCTGTCTTGAAGACATGGCAAAGAAATACCACTCTTGCCTCCTGTGCTGAGTGCATTCTCAAAAGGCTGATGAATGATGAGGGGCTGTTTAGAAGCATGTCACAGACACGAGTCATTTGTGTGATAGCTGGTTATAAGCACATCTGTCATTTGAAAGTGTAGCTGGGTGATTTAAGCAGTTTTATGACTGATGGGACTGTAACCAACTATAACCCAACTATGTCATTGCCTACAGGTTATGAATCTGTCATCTTTATAAACACTCTACTACCTTCTAGGATGAGATTGCTTTGTAATTTTTCAGCCAGTTTAACTACAGTTGCCTGCAACACTAACAGATGAAGATTATCCTTCTAAAACTACCGATGAGTTAAAAGACCACTGGTGACAGACATGAAGAGATGAAATACAGTGAGAGAAAAGAGATGGAGAGAATCTGTATAATATTCTAGAGTGTTAAGGCTATGTGCTCACTGAGCTTTGGATGGCAGGTTAGCTGCTGCCTCTGTACATGGTAAATGAAATTCTGCATCAGCCTAGGCCTGAGTTAATTATACTATTATCCTCTCAGCAGATTTTTTTCCGCAGTTTTAGTTGAGGGATTTTTATTTACTTTTTGTTATTCTTTTTATAGAAGAGGTAGAAAATGGAGGAGAAAAGATTATCTGTCACTGAGCAATTAATTGAGTGTATTGGATTTACTTCTCTTTCTCTCATAGATATCTCTCAGATCACAAAGAGGATTAAGCTGTGAGAGTTAGGAGATGTTTTTTACAACTAGAGTAAGATAAGCTTACATTTCAAATAAATAAAAATGTCAGAACAGTGTGTATGGTGTCCATGAGCTGTAGACAGCTCTGGGGAGGACTAATCTTTTTCTGTTTGTGTGAACATGATGCTCTGGAAGGATGTGTGTGGGACACTTTCCCTCAGGGCCTTGAGAGGCTGACAAGCCATGAGTGCTGCCCTTCACCTCTTCACCTTCTTATTGCTCCGTATTTTGCTAGAAATCAGTAATTTCATGGAGCTTTATATAAAGAATAACAGTAATTAAACTTTTCAGCCATGAAGTAGAAAGATGTAGAGTTTGACTAGTGTGGGGCCTTTCTAAATCATGATCTGTTGCTGTGTTAGTTATTGGTGATACTCTTGACACCCCAACACCGTGCCTGAACTCTGAGGTCCCTGGTTCAGGAATGCTTATCACCGTTATGGTTTGACTCTGGCTAAATGCCGAGAGCCCACACACACATCCAAAATTTCTCAGATATAAATATTATAGGTGCTTGGAAGCCTCCCATATTAATGTTTCTGCCTGCAATTTTGTGGCTCCTTGCCACATAAGAATACCCTCTTGTATTGTTCAGAATTGTTAACGTTTGGGGAGTGTTTGGGGAGATTTTCTTCTCTGGACTAGAAAGAAGAGACTTAAAAGTTTGTCTGTATTTGCTTACTTCCTTTGAGGGGAGTTTGTAGGATATGTCTGTTACTATATTCATCATTCTCCTGGACCTTTTATACTGGTTCCTTACTTCTGTTTTGTAGATTGACTGTTTTCAACTTGCATTTATTTTCCATGTGCTGAACCACACTAATATGGTCATAATGTGTGGCTTAGTGACACAGTGTGCTCTGCAACAGCAGATTAGGGTCTTTTAGCTGAAGTAGGTAGGAGAAGCAAATCCATATGAGAGGAACTGACAAAGCGAGGGGAAGGAAAGTCTCATTAAGCACATTTTAACCAGCAGTTGTGTGGGAAAAAGGAACTTGAAAAGGACCATTTGAAATACTTTTATCTATAAATACAGTACTCCCGTTTCCCTGTGTAAGTCACTTTTCTTAAAAGAATATCAGAGATTGATAAATGCTGCTACATTATCTCCTGTGGGTATTTAGTGAAATTATGACAATGGAATTTCTTTGTATCTTTTAGTTTAATTCTTTTTTCATTTTTTCTCCTGCAAACATAGGAACCTCTGGCTGCTGTGTATAGATGCTGGAGGGCATTTGGGGGAAAGGAAGAACGAGTTTGCACACTCAGCTATTTGTGTAGGAAGAAGTATCTTTTTATGGTTTAATTACAGTGGGAGCGCTGGAAGTGGGCTTAGAACATGGGTTTTATGCACTGTGTGTGGAGCTCAGTGCAGCCTTTTTCCTGTGTGGTGGGACATACTGTTCAGCCATCAGGACCCCTAAAACCTATCAATTTCTATAGCTATCAAGTTTTTACATGAGAGGGCTCATTTTACAGGTGACTAACAGTAATAAAAACTTCTAGCACAGTCAACTCTTCGTTGCCAGAGTTTCCTGGGATTTTTTTTCCTGTTATCAAAACCAGCTCCAATAAAGCTGGAGGGTATGTAGAGGGAATTGCCAACCAATCAAACAAAAAGCACACTCAAAAACACCCCAAAAAGACTTACCAAGGAAACAATCCATAGCAAATAGTTAAATAGATCCTAGTTCAGCAGGAAGATTAAATTTTGTTGAATTTTACCAGTTTTACATTCCCTGAAGAATATGCCATTTTGTGGCATATCACGTGTGTTGAATCAATCTTGTGTAGTAAGGTCTGCCTTGACATAGCTTGAAGAATCATACCCTGGTATTTTGAAGAATCATATTTATTGTGTATTCTGTGCTGTGCTTCTTTTTCCCTGGTCTGTGTGGATAAAATATTCAGCACTAATGATGATGTAAATTTATTATGCATATTAAAAATGCGTTCTCTGTTGCAACCAGTCATAAAATGTAGGAGTGTTATCAAGTAAATCAGAAAGAACCCAAATCCATTTTCTGCATGAAAGAAACATGTAAATCAAGATAATGAATATTAATGCTGACATATATTAGCAATATACTGTAAATAACAAATGCACCATGTTCATGCCATTTTATAGACATACAGTGTTTAAATGCAGTTTGTCATTCTTATTCTGTAAATTAGATGATGAACTTAAATATCTGTTTCCTAGGCCATACCTGTTTGCGCAAATTATATTGGTAAAACAGAACAGNTTTTCTTTTTTTTTTTTTCTGATTTCTCTGACCTACCAAATAATAATTGGGCAAAACCGAAAGAGAGAAATAGAACCCACAACTAATCAACTTGTGTCTTCAACAATACCAAAGCCAGCTTTTGGGTGTGAACCTCCTAATGGCTCCTGTTCCTTGGAGTAAAATGGAGTTTGCAGAGGAGGGGTGTGTGTGTGTGTGTGTCAAGTGAGTCTCTTGTCGTTGGAATGTACCATTGAGGGCCTCTGCGTACTCAGC
>WEIV01019662.1:59841-80053 GCA_013390005.1 Calyptomena viridis | reverse complement strand
TTCAAGGACAAAAGCATCAAGAGGACAAAAGCATGCAGAATAAAAGAATAGTACATTTGCCTGCTTATTTAAAATATTATATTACTATTAAAAGACAATAATTTCCATTTTTAGAAAAAAGGATTTTTAGGCTTATACTCTCCAAAATGGTTGTATGTGCATAATTTCCATAAAGGTAGGTAGGTACAACAATAATCTGTAAACTCAGGATAACCTTTGCTTCACTATACTTTAATTACCTTCCTTGGATGATGAATTCAAAGAATCATAGTGGATAAAGCATATGCACTTGCAATTTTTTGTCTGCAAAATTGAGGTCGTTCAGTCAGGTAAATCAGCATCGTACCATGTCATTAGATGTGCTAAATTGTGTGGCCAAACTTTTTGAAAAAGAAACTTGGGGATTATTTAACTTGTTAACTTGTTTCTGAGGGAAGAATATGTCAGCTCAGAAGCTCATGATATCTTCCACACGTATAAGAGATAGAAACACTTTGTGAGTAGAAACTAAGTTTTTCCATGTAGTGACTTCTCTGAGCAGTAGATTTACACAAAGAACAAATATTTCAAGACTTGTGATAAAACTCTGACCACTTGAAATATCATATAAATAAACTCTTGGCATTGAAATATTTACTAGGGGCTTTTTATTATAATCTAAAGCAGCCATAAGAACTATAAGATAATTAAAAGATTAATTTATATGTCTATTGGTGTGGTGTATTTCTTAACAAACTTATAGCATTCCAATCCTTGAGACAGGGAAAACTGAAACTCAGGAATAATATTCACATTTGGAAAAAGCAATGTTAAATCAAAAACACTATTAGCCAGCTAATAAGAGTAGAAGCATGAAGAATTTAACAAAATTCAAATGTCTATGGGAACTATGATGAAGAATCATATAATCACTATTATACTTATTTTAAAGATTAATTATTTAGATTGAAAGCAAAAAAGTCTATGAATGCATATTTGCCCTATTCTTCGTTTATACAACACTTAATAAAAACACCTCTACTTTGGCACTAATTATCCTTTTCCACCTCCAAATCAACATGTTTCTGGTTGAAAACATGCAATCTGATCTCTAACCAGAAATCTCCTTACACAGATGCACATAGCCTTTTGCCATTAGAACATCAAAGAATTGCAGTACTGCTCAAGTGTCCATAATCTGTAACTAGAAAAGGTTGCAGTTCTCTTCCATTTGCTTTAGTTCTCAAAACGTTTTTCCTTATAAGACATTTCTTTGACATCTGAACACACCCTAATATCTGAGATATTGTCCCAAAGCTCCTTATTACTCACAAGGAAAATTTCCATTGACTTTACTGGAGTTTGAATCAACACCTACATTCTCTGTTTCAGTCACACCCTGAGTTGTGACACATAATAATCAAGCTGTTGCCTTAGTACATTTATGACTAATCTTTCTACCAACCTGTAGTACTTTCTTTAGTACTGCTTTTGCTGCATTTTCTTGAGCATCAAATTCAGTAATTATTTAGCTTGTTATTTCTATCCCCCTTGGGCTGCATTCTTAGTTGTTTTTCCTCAAATGAGTTTTTAATTTGTAGCACTAAATCCATCTATTCTATTGCCCCCAATTTCTCTTCCTTAATCTATTCCTTTTTCTTCTGTTGTACAATTGCAGTTTGTATTATTTTGATATCATCATTTAATGTTATGTAATTTTTTCTTGCTATGAAGTAACTTAGAAAAATTTTAATGAAGCTTGTGGCAACTCCACCCACTCATCACCTAATTCCAGGCTAAATTTTTTTATTTATTGCTAACATTTATCTCCCTCTGTACTTCAGCTCTTCAGTTTCTATCTATAATATTGTGCAGAGGAACAGTCTAAAATACAGGTTTGTCAGTTTGACTACCAAATTTGTTGATCTGAGTCAAGAGACTATCTAACAGGCACCTTCAATTATCAACCAGTTTTTGTTGCATTTTTCTTTCACACTCTGAAGACATATTTTACTCTTGCATAAATAAGCAGTTTAAGATATTACTGCAGAGATTTTTACCATGTGCTACCTTGAACAATTTTTCATCACCTTATGTTTTCAGGTAATGTTGTCCAAGTTTCCACTTAACAAACAAGCACAAAGAGTGTTCTGAAATATACACAATGCAACAATGATTTTGAGGAAAGATGACACTCGTTTGCAGAATTGGCTTAGCTTTTGGCTATGCCTATCTATAGCCATGCCTCTCTATAACCATGCCAAGAGTATCAAGCTATGAACCAGGACCAGGGTCCACCTGGCACCAAAAGGAGCTAGAGACTCAGATCATACACTGTGGTGGGAGGGGATCCATCCAGGAGGTCATCTACCTACAGGGACAGAAATGAAGATGGAGGCTGGCATTTATGTGATGTCACTGGGACCAGGACTGGCAGCTCTGGGCTTAAGAGAGACTCCTCAAAAAGATCTCTGAACAAAAGATTGAATATATGGTTATTCCTTAATTGAAAGATCAATAATGAAATTGCTTCAGATTTTGTTGTGACAACATCTGGCATTTAAAGTACCTCCCCATAGCAAGACACTTCTAATGGAAGACAAATTAAGCTGTTAATGCATTTTCTAATTTCCTATGGCAAAGATTTTGTTCCTGGCTCTGGAAGCAGACAGGCCCTCACAGTCAGCTCTTAACTCCTTGCAGAATCTTGGCAGTGGATTGCAGGGACTTTGCTGCAGGTTTCTCTTGCACAGAGCATTTCTAAAACATAAGTAAATCTTTTATGAGGATTTAAGGACTAGGGAGCTGGATGGATTAACAGAGAGGGTCAAAGAAAGGCACAAGCCCATTCTACAGCCTAAAGATGGAGCAAAGCTTCAACAGAGCAGAGTTGGTAGAATTAGGCTCCTTCTGTTCACATGATGGTGATTATTATTTATTTCTGATTTGAACTGTGTATTTCACTAGGACACAAATACACAACACAACATTTATATTAATCAGTAATCATTCTGGGATGGTGCTTATAAAGGCATTGGTGTTGCTTCGGCAAGAATATCATCTTGCTTGACAGAACTGTTTGAAGTAGCAATGTTGAACTTTCCACTATTGCAAAGAATATTCTCCTTCCTTTTAGAATTTTAAACCTCTAAAAACATCCTTGTGTCTACTTTGGTGAAAGGGCCATATGTGTGCAAGTTGCTACACTCAAAACAAGTCAGACTTTGTGCAGAACTTGTGCCAATGTAAAAATAAAAAGACCTATCACATAATTTGATTTAATTTCCTGACAGGTATATTTTTTGTGATGATTGCTAATAAAAATATTTTCTATAATTCAGCATATCCAGGAGCTGTGCAGATATATTTTAGGAGATCTTAGATCTCCATATCATTCTTTAGCAAGTTAACATCTCACTTTTAAATTAGTGAAATATTTTCCTCTTGTCATCTCACAGAGGTTTATTTAAAACCATGCCTGCAAATCGTTATTGGATTTCTGATTTTCTGTTGAATATATTATTCAAGGAGTTTTCTGCTTCAGACAAATTAGGTAATTCTTTCTTTAAATTCATTACACAAATAAATAACTTGCATCTCACTGGCACCTTACAAGGCCCTTATAAGGAAAAACCTTTCAAATCTTTGTATGGTAGAAAAGATGTCAAATGTGAAACTTATCTTTACGGTCTTTAACATCCTGTTTCATATTAATCTTTTAAAATTAATTAGTTGTTTGCAATTAGTTCACACTTTAGGCTAAGTATAACACTTTTATATTTAGCTGCTCTGTAGATTTTGCTCAGTTCAAAGCACTTTAAAAAAACCAGCATCCCATGAATACCAACAAGAGAAATAGGAGCAACAACAGGCAGGTAAAAAAAGACTGAAGATTTGTTTATTGCTACTAAGAAATCATGTTGAAGTCTAGTTTGGAAAGCAAAACTTCTATGTTACCAGTCTAAAACAGAACATAGTTCACTCCTTTTTTCGCTCTTTCTCCTTCTTCCATGCTTTTCATCTGAAAAACAATAATTAAGGCATGCTTATGCACATCTTTTATTTCTCTTTTGCCTTTTTTCAGATTTTGAGATGATTCAGAGGCCTCTGTCACCTATTTAGACCATGAGTGAGAGAGCTGTCGGTCAGTTTTTGTCTTCTGGAAGAATGGAATTTAGGCATTAGGAAACAACAGGAACTGGATAGCAAATCAGAGGACATTAGAGGACAATTCCCAGCAGTATGCTACTTGCATTCTAATATGCTGCAGTTCATCTGGATTTAAACTTTCTTCATACATTATTTGGCCTCAGTTTAAAAAAGAAAAATAAAATTTATTCTAGAGTTCCAGATTTCATAACGTAGAACAAGAGCTGTCAGATTGACTGAGGTAACAATAGGGGAAATTTAATGTATGTTAGCATCAAAATTTCCCATTCTCAGTGTTTGGCTTTTTAACACTGTGCTTATCAGCATTTGATTGTCTCTGTAGGAACTATAAAACTGTGATACTTTCCTAAAATGGAAAAAAAAGTTGTGCATCTGGTTTCTTTAATTCTCATCTTTGTTTATCTTTGATTAACGTAGGAACCACTGACTCATACTCCCTTTGTCATGGCTGATCTCTTACTCTTTTTTATGTCATTGCTATGACTACGATAGGATTCCTGAAATGCTAGTTTGCTGACCTTGAAGTTTGCTTTTGAACTCATTTTTTATGCTGTGATTTGATCAATGTGTGTAGTGTTTTAAAATATGAAG
Organism: Calyptomena viridis; assembly: GCA_013390005.1. Taxonomy (NCBI): domain Eukaryota; kingdom Metazoa; phylum Chordata; class Aves; order Passeriformes; family Eurylaimidae; genus Calyptomena; species Calyptomena viridis. The sequence goes on along the minus strand of WEIV01019662.1, from coordinate 75,313 downwards.
CCATCAGTTAAAAAGAAAATCATCATTCTTCAAAATACATATGGGATCTTGAAAAAGGACTTAAAGTTCCATATTCTCCTAGCTTAGACACCACATAAAAGAGGAAATGGGATATGTTCTGTTTATACTGGGCCAGAATTCTTTTATTTTTACATTTCTTAGTGTATAATCCAAAGTAGTGTCATCCTTTCAGTTGTTCAAAGCTTGCTTTGTTTTAATAATCTTGATTAAAACAGAAAGAAATAACTGATTAGAGTATCACAGAAGGTGAAGATCCTCCTGCAGTATTTCTGGCAAGACAACTCACTAGTCACAGAAAACAGATATGCCATGTTCAGCAATTTCTGTTAACAAGCCTCATTATATCTGAATCTTGTCTCACCAAAAGTGAAAGCCCTCTACCACTCTCTTTTCCAGTAATCTACTGCAAATAATTTTCAAAAAAAGAGATGGAACTCTGATATCTTATCATATTGCTGGAAAAAAAACAAAAGTGAAGAACAAAATTGGTTAAATCAAGCTTGTGACAGATATAATGGTTTATTTTGTCATGCAATTTTAAATCAAGTTTTCCAAGTCTTATATTTTGTTCCATGATGTTTCATTATTAACTTTGCAGAGATTTATTCAGTGCCAGAAAATATTTCAAAGTACTGATGAAATACCATTTTTGTTAATACAAAACTCCCATGGTTTGAGATTCTGATTGAACAAAATAATAAGCAGTTAGTATAAACAAATCTGATATATAGTGAGCTGTATTTGAAAAGGAATATTTTAATGCTTAATTGCCCACTGATAAGGAACTACAGAAAAGTGAAAGACATAGAAGTAGACAAAAGAATTCTGGAAATGAAGGTTAATAGGTATTAATCCTAGAACTTGAGTTTGCTCTAATTGATGACAGAAAATACTAACATGTTCCAGGTTAGAGGATTTCTTAGATTAAATATTATCAATTATTTCCTCAAATTAATTTGAAGTCTTCATCAGAGGATTCCAAGATTAGAGAATTTCCAGTGGTCCTGAGCCACAAGCTTTTTATTCAACAGTGGATACATCGATGGCAAAAGTCGTATAAAATTTCTTGGAAAATTAAGGTTTGAAAAAAACCTCATGACCCTTTAGTCATTTGAGTAAAAGTGAGGAGTGAAAATCTGGAAGCTAACTAGGGATCTGGGATGCAAAATGAATTATCAAAAAATGTCACATCAAAACTCTTATATGCCTATTCACTTGTGGTGCTCTGGTTTAGACACATAGAGCATCCTTGTATGTTGATTGAGACGTTTAATATTCTTTCAAAAGACTCATGTTCTATAGTTTCTTGTATTTCAGGTTGTAGATACTCTTTGAACTCAATTGGAATGAGGAAGCAGTTATTTCCTATGAAGACAAAGGATTAGAAAAGGATGAAGAGCACGTAGACTTCATAGTGATTTACTAAACAAAAAAAGAATGCTAAGGCTTGGGGATCTTGCAGCCATTGCACTGCTTTGGCAGAAGTTCACCCCTGTGGCTACAAACATGAGTTCAGTATAATTATCACTTTAAATATATCTTTTTACTTAATGGTATACCTTTGCACATACTAAACGTAGGCTTCATTTTCCATTCTCTAAGGCATTTCTCTTTCCACAGAGTAACTGCCAAAAATTGCCCAGCCCTTAGCACACCATCCAAAGCCTGACTTTCCCTGTAAACTGCATTTTACATACATAGTTTCATTCCCACTAAATAGTAATTAAATTTTGACATTGCTAAACATTTTAAATATTCAATACAGCTTACTTTTAATGAGACACAGCCTGGAGGCAGTTAGATTAAGTTAATTTTTATTTAGGTTTGAACAAAGATTCTTCTGGTACTTATGTATTATCTCATTGTTTCCATCACAATCACATATTGAGGAGGAAGGAGGGAATTATGCCTGACGGGGATGGGGAAGCTGGCCTACCACCTCACATAGGAGAGACTGTCTCAGCAGCAAGGCATTTATTCTCCTTTGGCTTGCAAACTGCAGGGAAAGTTTGCTCCCACAATGTCCAAAACAAGGTTCACATAGCCTTTAATTTCTCACTTCCAAGTATGTGCCATCTTATCCCTTTTGGTAAAGCCCCCTTTTATGGCAATATTCCTGTTAGTATTTATGGGATGCCACTGCCACAGTCGCCTAGAAGGAGATGAGGGGGACCAGGATCCCTTCAGGGCTCTATGCATACCAAATCTGTATCTGCACAATCACTGATTTATACACTCATGAGTATTAAATGTTTGCATATGCCTCTTTAATAATAATTATCAACATACGTTACTTATAACTTATCACAATTAATCATAATAATAGAATCACAGGATCAGAGAACTCTCGAGATCGGAATGGACCTCTAGAGCTCGTCTAGTCAAAGCCTTGCTCAAAGCAGGGTCAAATACAGCAGGTTGCTCAGGACACTGTCCAGTTAAGGATAATCATTAAAAAAGGTAATATTTTTTTAAAAACTCACAACAAATCCCAGATGTCTTTGGGTCATGGGATATACCACTCATACAAAAGAAACTGATTCATTTGGGGCCCACACATGTGAGCAGATTATTTTATTGCAAATGCTCTGAAAACATTGATTTTCATGTACCTTTTTCATTCAATAATCAAGGTCATCATTGCCTAGATGTTGAGTAGATGCAGTGATGAGTTGTTTTAATCCCACTACAGCATATGGTGCATGCAGAACACAGCTGGCAAACAGTGCCAGCAACAACAAATCTGACGTGGGCCCAGTCGCTGCCGAGTTCCCACACGGCCAGGTTAACTCACAGCAGCCACCAGTGTCAGGGGGAGCACAGCTCCGATACTTAATAGTGTAAACTACATTTAAGGACAGACCCCTGGTCTGCCCTTGGGCAGGATTAGTCCCGGAAAGAAGAAGCGCTCCTGCGTCTTCGGTAGATAAAGGAAGAGAGGAGACTTAACTGGGGTGCTGCAATCCAACTTCATTGGAGCTTTGAGGCGATCGCTCCTCAAAGTTCTTGTGCAGTCAGGGAAAGCAAGCCCAGGAAAAGAGAAGAACAATAGAGTGCAAGAACTTTTAACTGGGCATGGTTACATGGGAATGGACCAATCGGAAACTGGGATGGGAAGGATTAGGGAAGGATTGACAAGCATGGACAACCAATAAGAGTTAGGGGAGGAATAGGGAAGGTCACATGTACCTATGACTTGTCGAGTATTAGGGGATTTCCCAGGAAGAGTCTAATGACTGACAGTGAAGGTGCTGGAACAAGAGGTGTGATTTGGATGATTGATAGGGAAAGGACTGGAAGAAGGAGTGGAGTTGGGGGGGCGTTTAGGGGATTTACATAATAAGCAGAATAAACCATTACAGAACAGGGTAGAACAAACCATTAGGAAGAGGAAAATAAACTTAAAAACACACCACCACAAAATCTAATCATACACAGGTACATTGTCATCTGAAAAAGCTTAAATTTAGTCAAAATTATCAATGGTTTTACTGAGTTTTGTCTAGTCAGGACTTACATCATCTATTGATGATTAGAAATCTCTCCAGTACCAGAGCAAATAGATTGTGCTTATGATGTACCCATGATCATCAGTGCTCAAGTCTGCTGTGACCGCAAACAAGATATTTTTGTATTTTTACATACTCTTTTAGCTTAAACAGGGTTCATTCTTCGCCAGATTCATGGCAGGAGTACCAAGCTCTCTTCTTGCAGGACTGTGGTAGTGCCACTTGAAAGCAACTTAACAGAGGGTGTTGTCAGTCTTGTGTTTTCTGCTATCTTGCAAGCACATTCAGCTTTGCTGTATGGAAGGAGAGGCAGATAAATCTTTGCCAGTGGCATCTAGACTAAACATCATAGCTGCTTGCAGCTGCAACACAATGAATTTGATCTACAAAGTCCTTACCTATTCCATATTCCAATCTAGATCATCATTATCTACAAACTCCCACATCCTAGAGGCATTTAATTTGACTGTATGACCAACCCACCTGGAAGACTGGACATGGCTAGATCTTCAGAAAATATTATTGTGAGGTTACAAAATGCCTGAAAGAGACATTGTACCACTTAACAGTAAAACACAGTTGCAGTAAAAAAAAAAAACAAGACCAGTCAAAAATTCCAGTTCAGTATTTTGGGTTTTTTTCATCCAACACTTCTTCATTTCATGCCAAAGAGAAAATTGAAAAGAACTTCCAAGATATCAACTTACGTGAATGTGTGGTCAGGGTCACAGTAAGATCAAAATCTGTCTCTTTTCTGAATTTTGGATTAATTTTGGCTGGACAAATATAAAATGATTTACCTTTCCCATTCCATTTTTTTTATAAGTGTTCCAGATGTAGATGTATTAACTAGCTCAGCAGTCAGGTAAAATGGGTTAAATTGATTAGTAACTGGTAACATATTTTTAAATAACTGTTTAATACCTGCTGTGTCCATTTGTTTTGTCTTCTTGGGTAGTTTTTAATGAGGCAATTTCATCTTTTTTTTTCCCCCAGAAATTCACCTTATAAAAAATTATTAATATATGCATATTAAAAAGTACCCTGGTGACATCATTAGCAGGGATAACATGCATCACAGGACAATTCTTGGCTGCCATTTGCAAGGAAACAATCTACAGTCAATGCTTTCAAAACATTAAAAATACAAATTTCTATTATTTTGTATTAAATTTCATTTATCAGTTTGGATGACTCCTACCTTCATGTGAAAACATATCAAGAATGTTGTGATCTGCAATGATTGAAATTTGAAATACTTTATAAGTGGCTGCTTTACATTTTGTTATGTTCCAAAATGAAAATAAGCTGTATTCTGCTTTGATTTTACATTTGGAATTGACATCAATAGAATAGTTGAGCAAAAGTAAATAGAACAGTCTTAAAGCTAGGGTAAGTAATTAGCCTTCTTTCAAAGGGAAGAACATTAAGTGGATTTTATTTTTTCTGTTGTAATTCCTATATCCTGCCTCTAACTCTACAGATAAACACACACTGCACTATCTGCCCAGCAGAAAATTAGAATAATTTCAATCAGTGGGAAAAAATATCAAAAATATTTGGTGATAACCAGGGCTATTTCCCAGCAGAAGCTTATCATTAAGAAATGAACTTCCCTATTAAAATCTCAGATGACTCCTTGAATGACCGATATTTATAAATTAGGATACAGTTTACACAGAATATTGTTTCTTAGAGTTAATTAACATACTATGTAAGACATTTCAAAAACGATGTATATGGTAGGAGATGAAGTTCTAAATGGAGTTAGGCACAATGTTTACTCTTGGTAACCTTGTATAAATTTCAAATTAACATTCTGTTTCTAAGTTATAACTCCTGTTCAGGAGTTATCTGGAAGGAAAAATAATATGTATATATATTTTTTTTTGGCCACTGTTTCGTACCTCAATTCAGCTGAGCAACTATATTTTCTCTGCCATTCTTTCCATTTTTTCATTACTCCTGTTCATGATTGTTAGTGCAGGTTTCTGTCTCAAGGTTTTCTCTTTCTTTCTCTTAATGAGCACCCTCTCATGCTCTAAGTACTGTTGTTATTTCATTTTATCTCTTCTCCGTCGTGCTTACTTTGCTTGGTTTTTATCTTCTCTCTTTCTTTTCTTCTTTGTAGCTGAGAATTAGAATGGCACGACAGCTCTGGAAAGGCCTGAAGTTTCTTTGGATATAGATACTGGTTATTGTGTGACTGTATCCTGAAAATACAGGTGGATGTGATTCAACAATATTGTGTGTGTGTTTCTATACAGAAATGCATGCAATTCATAATTTAATGCAAAGACTACTGTACACCATATGGGTGTTTATATGGTATGTATGAGACTGGGAGTCCTAGCAAGCTCTTCAAAAGTATTCTAATGATGCTTAGGATGGGATTGGTGACTGTCAGATTCAATGATCTTAAAACTCTTTTTCAACCTAAGTAATTCCATGATTCCTTAAATCAAATAATGTCTGCAAGAGTGTCTGGAGGTAATGAAAGCTCACACTGGCCAGTGATATAACTTCCTGTGAAGAAAGATTTGCTTTTTGCTTCCTGAGATCTACCTTTTGCATCATATCCATTCATACATTCTCTGTCACTGTGTGACTGAAAAAGGATATGGCGAAATAGCCCATTTACAAAAAAACTGTGTAGTCCTTTATCTGAGCAGGTTTCTCCTATTTTAGAGAAAGTTTCTATCTCCTTTTAAGCGTGTTTTGAACATCTCATGGAGAAATGTTCTGTTAAAGTGTGAAAGGAATTATATTAACATATCTGCTCAAAACAGAGTTACCCACCGGAGCGGAGACCAGTTCCTGCAGCCATTGGGTATTGTACTGAAGGCTGCCAGAACAGATAAACACAGAATTTGGTCTTTGGTAAATGGAGGGTGTCCAAGGGAAAAAGTAGAGATGTAGCCCTAGTAAGGCAGTCCTATAATTATTTTTGTCTGTGAACGTTCATGATCATGATATTAATTGTAGTCATACTACTTCCCATTATTTATGCTTAGGAACACAAATAAAGGAATGCACAATAGAAATGAGCTAATGTTATTATCTGAGATTTAATATAGTGAGAACATACCCAAATATCTTTGCTATTTTAGATATTCAAGGCTATGAAGCAATAGCTCTTGTCTTTCTTTATGTTTTGAAAATTCCTGTGTGGTTTATGCACCAAGTTATAAATAAAGAACAAAGAAAGAACAGACTGACCATAGGGATATTAATTTGTTACTGAGTGACAAATAACTTTTATAAGAAAACAGTGAAAGCATTCTGTGCAAAGGCTCTGAAGCACATTATGCCAATGAAAACAGTGTTGACACGTTAGCATTTACCTCAGTGTGCATTTGTATTAACAATCTTCTTTTGCAGTTGCAATTATGTATATCTTTTCATTCATCAATGCAAATCACCTTTGAGGTACCCACAGCATTTTTTTGCACAGAAGAGGAATGTAATACACTTCCTATATAACAACATGATAGAACAAAGAATCAAATAATCATTGACCTCCACAAAATATTGGATGACCCACTAGTGGTCTGTCCTAGGTGAAGAAGCGAAGCATAGTTATCTACATGATCTGCTACATATGTGACAAAAGTAAACATAATAATTTTTTCTCTTTTTTCTATTAGTTTTTTCTTTGCATTACTGAAACTATTTCAAAAATATACCTCAAACATACCACAGGACAACTAGAAAAGTTCCTTGCAGATCTTTGAAAGTTCCTAGCAATTATTTTGATTACTTTGATAATTTCCTTATTTTTCTTCTCTATTCTCTTTTGCTATACCTATTACTCGTACAATTTAAATGTGTGCCCTGAGTAGTGCGCAATCTTCTTAAACTCCTAAATTGATAGTGTTTGCATAAGGTATAAATTTATAACAGTGCATAGGCTTACAGACCTTCAAAGCTTTTGCAAGCACTTTACTTGTTTACTTGTGTGATTTTACCACTGATGTGAAAAAGTTAAATTTACAGTTGAACTGTGTTCTTTTGACCCATGTGAAACAGTAAAATATAATTGCTTTGTCAGATAACTGGTTCATCATCATTGTTAATCATGGCTGGAGTCCCTTGCTGACACAGAGACAAGAAAGTTATATGGAAAAAAAATATATGGGTGAAGGAACTGGAGTTATTTTAGCATGCTGCAAGACCTTATTTGAATGTTGACAACAGAATTACATGCAACTCCAGTGCAGAGCTGCAAATTCATAGTAGAGCCACAAATTCATTGCAAGATTCCTTTTAATTTCCTGGAATCAGAATAGTTCACACATTTCACACTGAATTCAATATAGTATTTTTAAAAAATAGTTTTTCTGAACCTGAAATGTACCTTCGTATAGACCTATATACCTGACTTTTTAGCAATTGTAACCCCTTAAATTCCTTCCCAGTTGGAGTAGAAAAATCTTAGGTCTAGACAAAATAACAGATGAAAAGATTTTTGGTGCTGTCAAGGCATATCCTGCTTTTCTCTTCAGATATATTCCTCCATAATACCAGTAACACTTTCATTTGAAAGTTGGTTTTGAATCCCAGCTGCAGTTCTCTGCTTTGCTAGTTCAGCTGATCTTAGGCACCAGGAAGCTAAGAAGGTGCTATAAACCTCATGATGCTTCCCCCCTCAACAACTGTTCTCATCAGCACATTCTTTAGCTGTTTTTATTGCATCACTCTCAAACTGAAGTGCTACAGTAGGTCAGCTGTGGTACACAGAAGGAATTGCTTTCAGTGGATCATGCACAGAAGACTGAAATAAGGAAAACTTTGAAGAGGAGATGTACAGAGTTCCCTGGGACAAGGCATAGTTAGTTATTCAGGAAGGTTCCACCAAAATATTTAGGAAGTCCTTTGTGCTTTTCTGAGAGACTATATCCAGGAGGAAAAGTATTGGAAGTTCTACCTAGCAAATTTTTTTATTATTATTCTACTTGGAGTGGTGGAGGAATTACACATCCGTATCAGCCATACTAACAACCATAATCTCTTCCTTATTAGGAGCCCAAGATATAAAAATTGCAAGCTTCCTTAGTTCTGCTCAGAGGACTGGTTGTTTACTTCAGAGGGATTAGCACAGCATTCCAGTTTGTCCAATTTCATATTTGCATTAACTTGTCAGATCTTCTGCTTCTGAAACTTGCTTTCTTCTTGTTTTAATATCCAGGCCTAATTCTCACATGACCAGTATGAATGGAAAAGTAATAGACAAAATACACTAAAATACTCAGATGCTTCACTAAACAGGAATGGATTTAGAAGTCTGGGTAAATACCCTGATGACTTAAAACCTTAAAATATTCTCCGTTTTTATCAAATGTTTCTAGGGGTAGCAAACAAGACGAATTTTTCAGAGAACTTAGGAAATATTTTCCATCACTAATTTAGTCATAATGCCTTTTAACCACCTCTGCTCAAAAGAAAGCCACAACTTTGACTCTGAATTTGCTATTAGCTGTATGTGGTCAGTCCAGTCCACCACATACGCCACAGTCCTCTCTCACTTCCTGGCTTCCTGCTTTGCAGTAAGCAACAGAACAGTGTATCTCTTGCATGATTTCTATTTTCTCATCCTCTCCAGAAGTAGAAGCAGAGTTTAAGCTTTAGGATTAGGAAAGCTATTATGCATTTACATTGGTAAAAGGCAGAGTAAAAAGGTTTGGAGATGAGGAACAGGAACTAGTGATATTCTCTTGACCCTGTGGGAGTTCTAGGATTCAGTTCAAACCAGAATAAAGCTCTGAGAGATGAGCTTTATCCTGTTTACAATGCACTGTCCATAGAAAAAGAGTAGATGTCATAATCATGGAATGATTTGGGTTGGAAGGTATCTTAAAGACCATCTAGTTACAATCCTTCTGCCATGGGCGGACACAACTTCCACTAGACCAGGTTTCTCAGAGTCCCATCCAACCTGGCCTTGAACACTTCCAGGGAAGTGGCGTCCATGACTTCTTTGGGCAACTTGTTCTAGTGCCTCATGACCCTCACAGGAATTTGTTCCTAATAGCTAATTAACAAGCTAATTAAGAAATTATGAATTTCTTCCTAATATCTAATCTGAATCTACTCTCTTTCAGTTCGAAGCCATTCCTCCTTATCCTATCACTAAAAGACCTTGTAAAAAGTTTCTCTTCATCTTTCTCAGAGTCTCCCTTTAGCTATTGGATCAATCACAAACTTCTTCACAGACAGTATAAAAGAAATTTGAACTTGAGCTGAAATTCCATGGGAAATCTCTGCAGCTTGGTGGACCCATGATAGCCAGTGCACCTGAGATGTGTTCTATCCTTGTCTATTAGCTGGAGTTTCCTAAGTGCTGTACACATCATGCTCAACTATACATATACATACAACTATACTGCATGGCTCTAGCTATACTCTATAATAGCTATTATACTCTAGCCAAGAGGTGATGAGGACGTCAGCAATATGGGCTGGGTCATTACCCACCAGAATGGGACATACTTTCTGGGCCTAGTGGATATAATGTGGAAAATTACTCACAAATCGTGTGATGTGAGAGCTTGGCAAAAGATTCAAAAGAATGAAGCATTTAATCAGATCCATAGCTTGGGTCACCTGTTAGTCCTACAAACAGGAAGAGTTTTTCTGTCTTCCTCCTCAGAATTTCCTGTAAATACAGAGGTCTGGTCCAAGGGAGCAGTATGGGAAACATTCACAGAACTGTTTAAAATAACTATCATGAAATGTCAAGAGTCCATTGGCATGAAAATTCAAATCCAATCATTTCCAAAAGTGCATTTTTAATTGTACTTTGGTAATTTACTTGAGATTTTGAGTCACATCCTTGTTTTGGTGCATTGATTTTTAAAGAAAATTAGTATGTCTGCTTATTACAAGAGTATTTTAAAAAATGTCTTTATTTACACAACTTAAAGAGGTTTTTTTTCTTTCTACCCGAAGTATTTTCAGTTGATTGATTGGTTGGGTTGTTTTCATGGTGAAGCCTAAGTATTGAAGTCTTACTGCCTAATAAGAAATCATGTTCTGCTTTTATCAAACAAGCTGTAAGATACCATGCCTTTGGGAAAATATTCTTACTTGATTTTCAAAATTCTTACTCCAATAACAAGTAATTAGAAACCATAGCAAATCCAAAGATAACGTCAACATCTTTATGGTTTCGGAAAAGTTTTGACTGTAAAATAATGCATTGTTATATGAACAGCTAAATTTAAAAAGGTCATTAGTTTGTACCAATTTTAGCCAACGAGTTCTTTTACTTATATTTTCTAAAATAAAGCTTTAGAACTACTTAGATTACTCACAAAAATATTTAATAATCTGTCATGATGCCATGCGTGCAGATTTTCAAGACAGGACCAGATATGGAAACCAGCTCCAACTTTAGCATAACCTTAATATGAACAAGGGGTGGGATTGGGTGACTTCCAGACCATCATCTTTTTTTAATTTTTTCCTTTATTTCAAAGGAATTTCCCTTGTTACAGTTTGTCCCCTTTGCTTCTTGCCTCTTTATTTCACAACTCTGAGAGAGTCTGGTCCTGCCTTCCCTATGACCTCTTTTAGACTGGGGAGGATTTCAAGCCCATTGACCTTCCTCTCTTCTACAGGGTGAACAAACTGCTTCTCCTGTCATGCCATGTTTTCCAGCATCACAAATATTTAGGTGGCCCTCTGAATTTGTTTCAGCTTGCCAGTAACTTCAATGCACTGCAGGAACCACAGTGGCTGCAATTTTCGATTTTTTAAATATCTCAAGCACATTTCTTCTGCTTTTCAAGATTAGATTGTAATCTCTTGGCCTTTGATATTTCACTCCATATTTCCATCCCTTCAGGAGTGTAAGGCAAGAAAAAAGCTCAAAAGCTTTGAAAAAACAGAGATATGTGGTTGTTTCTTTTTCAAAGAACACATTTTAATGAATTTACTTAAAAAATATAATTCACAAATTAGCCTGCCAGTATACAGAAATGTATATCTCCACAGCTGTTACAGTTTGCTTTATTTTGGCTATTCCTTTGATATGTCCAACGTTAATAATGAGCCTGATTAAAAACTAGGTAAAACAGCACACATAATCCACATAACTCTATTTGGAGACACACAGAATTTATTATATCCCATGGAGGGTCTTTTTAAAGAAATGCAAAAATAAGAGAAATCAGTGGAATTGAAATGCTCCCACTTTTCAGTGGAAACAAAAGGTTAAAATCTCACCCAAACCTGGATTTCTCAAGGTGTACCAGAGTTAAGAAAACATTTCTGCAATGTTTCTCTTAGCCACTGTTTTTCCTCTAAAAAATAACCATTTGTAATAATAAATGAACCACGAACTCATCAATGCATTCAGGGTCAAGACGAATTTGATTTCCACAGACCTAAAACAAATAATCTAAGCCAGCTGGAAAAGCAAGTTAAGAAAATATTTTTAATGGCAATTTGAGATGATCTAATGCTTCTTTTGTTGTACCCTGGAATTATTGCACCTGCTTCCAACCTCGCCTTCTCCCTGAGACTGTCTCTAACACATCAGTTGGAGACAGAGATGTCCTACATTGTCCATTTGCATATGGTGAAGATTAGCAGGAAGAACAAGACTTCTGTACTGGAATTAGCAAGAGGCTATAATGAAGAAATGACACAGAATATTTAGAATAGTGTACCTCTGCTGTTAGATGAAAGTAATTCTACTTGCCAAAGCCTGTACTTAGAAAGTAGTCATAAGATATGGGTGTATTTCTGCTAAAACTGCAATGGAGTAGAGTTCAAACATCTATCATTTGGAAGTCAAAGACAAGAGGCTATAATCTACCTCAGCTGATAACATTGACCATTATCCAATATTTTTCCAATTGGTTAGAGCTTTCTGTCATGCATAGATGCTAGTAATTTTCTAAATTATGTTTAGAAAGTGTTTACAGTTTCCGCACCAATACCAGATGGTGAAGCCATATTCTCGTTTTCCTCATTAAATAGTCAAACCAATTAAAACTGCAACATTCCTGGCTTTCAGGTCTTACAAGTGAAGTTAGAAGGCTGGTTTCAGTTCTAAATACCTGAACTCTTATTGCCAATAAAATGGAAAATCTAGGTTACCTCCCAAATGTTATTTTAAACCTTATTAACCAATTACACTCTTTGCAAAGATACAACTGTTATAAAAAACCTCAAAAAAATATTGTTGTGATAGACGTGCTTTAAGTTATACGACCCTTACACAAAAACAGTAGTAATATTGCCATCATACAAATGAAGAATCTTTCATACTCCACTGATTTAGATGCACTTTTTTGTTAAGGCCCTTATTGAAAAAGATAATAATAGAAGGTGTAAGATCCACATTCAGGACCCCTGTTATCAGAGCCTGTCTTAAGTATTGCTACAGCTATTGTGTCTGAGTTCAGAAGAATAGGCTAGTAACCTTGTATTCAGCCAGTGCTTTTTGCACAGTCAGGGAAAAGAAAGGATTTATAACCCTTTCATCTTTAACACTAACAGAGGTGTAACATGTATGTATATATGCACTGACAAGTAACTGAAGGCTTTAAAAACCAGACAGCTTGAAGCCCGTACCTTTTAATTTAAAATTTTACAGTTCACATATAAAAGTATCTGAACATCTGTCCTCACTGTGTTTAAATCAGAATTTTGGATGCTGACAAACAATTAAATTCCAGAATTTGATACTATGAATAAACAAATGTCCCAAGGCATTTGAAAATACATATAAGTTCATGAAAACAGTCCCAATCCAAGGTCCTTAGCGTGTGCTAGACAATTGAGGAAAAAAATGCTTTCCATAGCATTAAATAAAGGAGTTAAGGGAGTCAACACATTCATACAGAAGACAATGAAAGAGTCTGTGCACAGAAATTCAGAGGATCTTTGTCTTTCAGTGAAGTGTAGCAAAGAAGCTGTAAACAGAAGCTTTTAGAACAATAAGATACTAATGTAGTTCAGAAAAGAGTGCAAATTGCTAAAGTAATTTAAAGTTGTCGGTTTACTACCATCATGAGTCTAAATTTTTTCCTTGTGTAATCAGGATTATGTGTTTGAACTATTCTTGTTATTGAGACAAATACTATAATTGGAAGTTTCTGTTCAGGTTTAAGGGAGTGTTGTTTTTCCCTTTCTTTTCAGAAAGACAGCTATTGTGGTTTTCGCCGTGATTTTTCTATTACAAACATGAAGACCACTTATTTGTAAGCTATGCTTCCAAGAATAAAGTCACAGTGGTATAAGACAAATAATGCGAAAACCAGACCGCAGTTTGAATTATGACAGACCATGTCATGTTTAAATAGACCATTAATGTGAAAAAAAGTTTATTTTAAAAAAAACAAACAACAATGTAAGCATTTAAGTGGCCTCAACCGATTTCTTCCAATGTTTTTGGCAAACACATAAGGAAGGAAAAGATGTGAGGAAATGCTATCCCAAGTCACTGGCATGAACTCATGCACTATAACACTGCAGGAACTGCACATTTCTCATTTTAGACTTGCAACAGAGTGCTGTGTGAAAGGCACCACCTTTTAACCAGTTTGCTTCTCCTAGTGTGTTGTGTTTTCACATAGCTTTTTTTTCAGCAATTATTTCACCTAGGAAGAATTTCTTTTGCCCGCTAGTATATTTACTAGTAGACATCCAAAATGTATACTGGCAGTCTGGATGCTGCTCTCAGTTTACACAGATGTTGATGTTAAGACACACATAAAGGTTATTACATCCTTAACAAGTTCATGAAATTTAAAAAAAAAAAAAAACGTGGCAGAATGCATGGCTAACTGACAATGCTACAGGTACAGACCAGCACTTGTTCAATAAATCACAAGAGAAAGAACAATGCAACAACACTGAATACTACAGTTTCAAAATGTTTTACATTCTACACACATAGTGTAATCTACACATTTAGAAAACAAAAATTATACAACTAATTTTTCAAAACAACAGTGTTATTTTTATGCATGACTTTTTTGGCTAAATAAAATGAAAATTTTGACAAAAAGCTTGACAGTCATATAGATTTTTTGTATCTTGCCATTTCTAACTGCTGTTGATGAATAGCAATGAACTGACGTATATTCCTATGCAAATGACCATGGAAGCATAAATTGAGAAAATAAACATAGACTGAAGTTTTTCTTTTGCTAAGGCTATAGTAGAATTAGCAATTCATCAAGTAGGGAAGGTCATGGAGCAGATCATATTGAGTACCACCATGCAGCATGTGCAGGACAACCAGAGAATCAGGTAGAGTTAGCATGGGTTTATGAAAGACAAGTCCCATCTGACTAACCTGATCTTCTTCTATGACCCCATGACCTGCTTAGTAGATGAGGGAAAGCCTGTGGATGTGGTCTACCTGTACTTCAGTAGAGTCTTTAAGACCATTTCCCACAGCATTCTTCTGGAGAAAATGGATGCTCATGGCTTGAATGGGTACACTCTTTGCTGGGTAAAATCTGCCTGGAAAGCCAGGCCCACAGAGTGTTGGTGAGTGGAGTTACATCCAGCTGGCAGCCAGTCAGTTGTGGGGTTCCCCAGGAGTCAGTACTAGGGCCAGCCCTGTTTAAAATCTTTATTTGATGATCTGGGTGAGGGGATTCAGTGCATCCTCAGTCAGTTCACAGACAACATCAAGCTGGGTGGAAATGTTGACTTGCTGGAGGACAAGGCTGTGCAGAGGGATCTGGATAGACTGAGTGGGTGGACCAAGGCCCTTTGTATGAGGTTCAACAAGCCAAGTGCCAGGTCCTGTACTTGTGTCACAACCCCATGCAATGCTACAGTCCAGGGCAAGAGCAGCCAGAAAGTTGCCTGGTGGAAAAGGCCCTGGGGGTTCTGGTTGACAGCCAGATGAACATGAGCCAGCAGTGTGCCCAGGTGGCCGAGAAGGCCAATGGCATCCTGGCCTGTGTGGTCAGCAG